>JAPQRQ010000006.1:20346744-20375174 GCA_037367365.1 Apogon talboti | reverse complement strand
CACACACAAAACAAAATGAGTTAATTAATCACCAGGGTTTGTCTGTGCAAGACATAACTCAAAAAGGACAGATCTTAATGAAATTTCCAGGAATGGGACAAGCAACAGGCGAGTAAATTGTGGGGGTGATCCAGGATTTTTTTTGTGGCATTTTCAGTTGAGTAACCTCTCAGCTGGCATGTCTTGTTTATCTCTTACTAGGTAAACCTCTCAGCTGGCATGCCTTGTTTATCAGTTGCTAGGTAACCCACTTCAAGGGTATTATATGTTACAGCAGCATGGTAGAGAACTGAGCCGCCTGCGCTCTCCGAGTGCTTGTCTAGTTTTGAAATATAATAGCCTTACAGTCACGTTGTGATGCCCATAACGCTTTGGCAGTGACTGCTGGACAAATGTGGTACAGCATGCACGACGAATACACAACAGCATAAAAACGACCACATCTAGAAGTGTTCTAGAAGAGTTCTGCGTTCTCCAACTGCTTTTCTAGTTATTATTATTACTTATGTTTCAACATATGAGTAGTTGCCAAGCAATAGCTGGAAAAAGAAATAGTTGTTATTTCTCTATTATTAGACTAAAATTTGGAGTTCATAGTAAGACTATTTCAGAGTGAGATTTAATGAATGATTGAAGCACTTGTTGAGCCAAGAGTGGCACCTCTTACTCAATGTCTTGCAAGTGACATGCAAGTCCATTCTTATTCTCAAGACTCAAAACCTTACATTTCAGTGAACTTTATGGAAAGTGCAATAGGTCATTCTTTCGTATATTATTTTGTGCCACCTTACAGCTCAGTAATACACTGAGTGAACACAAAGGGGGAATTTAGTGTAAAATGAAACATAGCTTCCTAATTCTACCGAATGCATCTTTCATCTTAAAGCAGGATCCCTCAGATTTCTTTACTTTGTCTTTATCCTTCAGGGATCCCTTCTCTGCCCATAGGGAACATATGCGTCAGATGATGCGGAGCTTCTCTGAGCCCTTTGGTGCGCCCTTTATGCCCAGTTTAACAGATGGGAACATGACAAGACATCCCAGCTCTTCCCAGGCACTGAGGGATGACCACAGGGTGAGAACATGGATTACAACAAGCATTTTAATGATCCACTCTACTTGTGGACTTGACAAAATAGGCTATGAAGTTGTACACAAAGTATTGTATGATGCACACCGCTGAGTAGCTAACCTACTTTTGTATTATTTGGGTCAGTGTGGGACAAAGGATGATGCTCTGCTTCAGTACCTCTTTGTGGGAACAGACTCATTAGTGGTCTGGTTATCAGACATTTATTTATTAATTAAAAAAAATAGGCTGCTAATTTAAACATCTGTTAATCCCTCCAGTTCAATGTGAAAACTGTCAACAAATGTAGTACTTTATGTGACTGAACCGTCAGCTTAAAGGCGTTTCAGCAAAGTTTTGTTTCGGAGTAATTCTGAAGTGTGACAAATGATGCAAGACTTTCATTTTTACTGTAAATGTATGTATCAGTTTTAAGCTTGGTCTATCCTAACCTCTTTGTGTGTACCATGTGTTCATACAGTAAAGCACTTTGACCCTGTTTGGCCATTTACACTGAGGTTATACCCACAGAAGTTCAGTGTTTAGAGGAAGTGCTAAGTTTACTAAGGTTATAGTGTAGGCTGGCTGCTGGTACTGTAACTGGAGCACCACTCACTGAAGTATGGGGACCATGTGAGTCTATGTTTTAGTGCAAGGGCAACCCTCTTGGCCTCTCTGGACGGTTATATCTAGCCCTGAGGAGCACTATTTATAGGACATTGTTCCACTGACACACTGCTTTCTTGCAAATACATATTTAGATTTCTTTAACTCACACCAATGGGACCATGGAGAGTTCATCTTTGCCCTGCTGAGTGGAGTGGCTGCTGAAAATATCTTTCGGTTTTATTCTTGTTTATGATTGCCGTTTTCATACACTTCTGCTACAGTAGGTGAGTGTAAGAGCATAAAAAGACTAGGGTAGAGAAGACTAGGAAAACGATCCTTCATTTGCTGTGGGACTTTTTGATGTTATTTGCCAAAGTTTCTGATGGGACAGGACGGATACATTTGTTCTGCTGTATTTTGCACCCATTTACCTTTCCTAAATCAGCCCCTGTACTTTTTGTTAATCCCTTCTAAGTCCCTGTCACCTGCTCTAATCCCACTACCTTATGAGGGTCTGTATATTTATCCTTGATAATGACTTTAATCAGAAGCCTAGCCTCGACTGCCAGCAACCTGCTTTCTCTTTATTAACATCATGCCATTAACTAGCTAATGCCAGCTGAGGACGGGCTGGGAGTGTTTGAATAATGACCTCAGTGGCAGTGGGTGGACCGCAGCTACATTGCAAAGTGTCCATCTAGACAAATTATTATCTAATAATAGTGGTGCAAGATGTATTGTCATTCAGATGTTTTCAACTTTTGTCAAAATACTGTTTACTGATTACTTATGAGTCTAAAATCATCCTGGTCTACTTGTAATTGCATCTTTTCTCTTTGTTTTATGGGGTTTTCCTAAAATATAGAAGAAGATACCAAATCACAATATGCCATAAAATGTTCATAACTGACATCTCTGTTAAAAGTAGAAAGGAAACACATGATATTGTCCGGATGGATAAGGATAATTGCGCATTCTGCTCCTTTACTTTCACGCACATGCTGAACTTTCTGAAGATAACAGTGCTCCCAGCAGTGGTCAGAGGGCCGAAGCTCAGATGCTGTGCTGTTGGCTTTGTTAAGGCATGTGTGCAGATGTCATGGACACTGTTTTGTCATTGTTGCTCTGTTGGTCCATCTGTTTGGCAGAACGTGCCTTGGCAGAGCTGGGGCATTAGCTACGAGATGACAGACAGCTCCCTCTTACACTGTTCTCCAATATCACAGGCAGAAATGTGTGCACACAAACATACATACACAGACATATAAAACATGCTTACAAGCACAATTATACACTGTCACAGCATGTAAAAGAATGCAGGCAAGCTGGCATGCGCATAAATGCAAACTGGTGACATGACGCTGGAAGGCTTCTACTTCTTGTATTAGTTTGGTGAGCATTAGATTCCCAGTGGGAAAACAAGCCCTATATAACCCCGTAAGGCCGCTATCGTGTCTCCCATTTCCCCGTCTCCTGCCAGTCAACACTGCCTGCTTCATATCACCTTTCAAAGCAGTCGTTTGTTTAGAGGAGTGCTGTAAAGTGACCATCATAACATTAGATGGACTATTTCAGTTTTATTATTTTGCACTTTTGCTCTGTGGGTTTGGACTGAGCCGACATAGTGGAGCTACTTGTGTGGCCGAGCAACATGAGACTTAGTCCTTAGTCTTAGATCAAACTTAACATCGGACTTAAGAGAGACATCTAAATGAATGACCTTATAGTTGCGCAAACTAACCACCTAATAAGTATGACTGATTTTGTTGTAATTCTAGATATCTTCAGACATTTTCAACTAAATCATGGCTGATTATAGCACCACTTCAGCACCATACTTGTCCTTTTAGTATTGTACTGGCAAAAGTCAAGTGTTTTCAAATATTGGAAAATACTGTAAGTAATAGCACATCCTGCAATCTGTGATTCTTCTTCAGTTATATATATCTATATCCATTTTCTACAAATATTGTCATTTTTTGTTCCATAATACTATTAGACCACAAAACAAAACATAATTTTGTTATGGCCTGTGTTTTCCACCTTTTTAGTTTGTCAGTTGGTGCCACTGGTTCTTTTGACTCTTACTAAGATCTGACTTCTAAGTTAGTACTTTTGGGCTTAAAGTATGCCAGACTTTTTTTGTAAAACTGTCCAACTTGGATCAGAGTAATTCAAGTTTGAATTTAAGACTGGTTTACCAGTCCAAAACATGCACCTGAAACCAGTCCCTGGGGATAAACAATAACCAGAAAGAGTGCTTTAGGGCTGAAATTGTTTTTGAGGTGGATACTCTTTGCTTCATATGTATGCATATACTCTTGGTTGCACCAACAAAGATTCATTTACGGTAACTTAATCTTGAGTTTTAGAAAATAAGGTTTAAAATGAGTAAAGCAGATGTAAACATTATGAGGCTGATTAAGGAACTTGATTGTTTTGCTCCATCGATATCAAAAAGGCCAGCATTTAGGTTAAATCTTGCATAGTTGCCATTAAATATCTAGACAAGAGTAAAATATATAAGATTGATTAAAAAAAAAAAAGAGCCAGGTTCAGGTAAGAGTGTAAGATCAAATGGTGTGACTTCATTTTCCACAGCAACCAAATATCATATTAGAAAGATGTAAGTTGGATAAATGTATGAGTTTATATTTTTTATTAGAGAAAAGGCATTGTTTTTTTTTACCTTTTGGTTAACAGTACAAAGAGAGAGGGGGAGAGCAGAGAGGGCTTTATTTTTTAATATTATTAGTATTTTCTAATATTTATGTCATTTTTCATCTAGTTGAATACATTATATTTGTGTATGATTGTCAGACCAAAGAGGAGGGAGAGATGAAAGAAGGGAAGGAGAGGAAAGAGAGCAAGATCAGGAAGGACCAGGTAAGAAAACAGACAGAGAATAGTGGCAGAAACAGGAACTGTTAAGCTGAGAAAGAAAAACATTCCATTCACAATATAATTTTATATATACAGTCCCCTCCAAAAGTATTGGAACAGCCAAGCCAATTCCTTTTCTTTTGTTGTTCACTGAAGACATTTGGGTTTAAGATCAAAAGATAAATATGAGACAAGAGTTATTTATATTTTAACAATATCAATACACGGACAAAATATTTCTAAAGATATTGAACTAAACTCTTTTTTAAGCATACTCCTTTTTAAGCATGCCTCTATGTCTATATGTCCCTCCTATGTGTAACTATACAGTAAGTCCCCTCAGAGCAGGGGCGGCCTTCTTCAAAGGACACAGTGGCAGGTTCACTATCAGAATAAGATAGAGATAAAAAGGAGAACATTAGTCTGCAGTAGTCCAGTCTGCTTAAAATAATGTGTTAAAGACCAGTGGGTCTAGATTCCTTATCATCCACCCCCAGTCTCTCCTCTGGTCAACCCAGCCTAGTCTAAATATAATGCCTGCAGATATTTAACTGGCATTTATTAGTTCATAGATACCACACTGGGATAAAATTGGCCACGAGGCTGCATATATACTGGTCAGGAGCGTTTTACATCAGCTTGACCTTTGAAAAGAGCTGAGAGAGCAGCCTTGGACTCTTCGACCCCTGTGAGATCCCTGTCCTGGCCGCTCCATTCAGCCCATCGCACCCTTCCTAGAATGAAGCATCGGTTTCAGTGTTAAACCCTCGCTAATCTCTGGCAATGCGACCCAATTACACATGGAACACAAGTCATTCAACACCCCACTGATTACGCACAATACCCCTGCACATCACACCCCCAGAAAATACACACACACAGACAGTGATAGTTGTTGAGATGCTTATCCAGGGCGGCGGGGTCATAAACACCTGTGGTTTTGGCCCACATAACACAGGGACGGACTCACCCTCTTGCCGGTTACGTTGTTGGACCTTCTCTCCCAGAGGGTTCATGGCCTTGAAGAGCTCTACTTAAGGCCACACGGGGAGCTCCAAGGGCTTAGAGAACAGTGTAAGACAAACTAGCACCAAACCAGCAGCCTACTGGTCTGAACAAACTGTTACTGTTAAAACATGTCACATGTTTGGTGTCAGTGTGGTTGGGTGGAGAGTACTGTGTAAAGACAGCACTATTTGATGAGTCTAAACTGACACTGTTTCCATCTTCAGGACATGAGCCGGTCATTGATGCCCTTTGGTAGCACTGACAACACGGTCAGTAGAATCTGCTACTGTTTAACCGTCATAAGTTTCTCATGTCAACTCAGACTGAACAAGTGCATGCTTTTTGGCTTTCATCACTAAGATCCTCCAATCAGGCACTAACAGTTGATTTATTTCTAAGTTTTAAGCACTATATTAATCCTTGTACACTATATTTCAGCTGCAGTTTTAACTCTTAAATGGTTCTGTCAAATGTGCAATTTTCAGTTGTTTTTGGTTAAAATTGGTTGTTTGCATCTTGGTTTTTTTTCGGCTTTAGACGTTGCTGTATGATGATTGATGACATGCATGACTTATTTCCTATTTTACCACATTATCCTCCACACACAGTGGTGAACCGGGTTATTTCTATTGTGATTTCACATCATTTTCATTGCTAAGATTAACAGTGAAATATCAGAGAAACAGTTGAATAATGTCATCCAAAACAACAGCTCAGGGACTCTTCTCAAGCATCCTTTATTGTTGTTGACAAGGTCAGGGTTTGGTTAAATTAGCACAGAGTCTGAAAAAGTAAAATTCCCTGAATCCAAATCTGAATTATGGCTCACATTTTAGGCCAATGCAATGCATGGTTCACATAAAATGAAGTGGAACTTGAGGCTGATTATCAGAAATGTAAGTCCAGTGCAGGAAACACTCCGAATGAACTAAATGTAAGGATTACTATGTCCATGCTGATCTTGGTTTTTAACCTTGTTGTAAATGTCACTAAATCACATGTGTAAAGTGGTTATGTGTGTTTGTCCCAGTGACAGTATGTAAGACACATATGGCATGCTGCATATTGTGCATGTACTGCATGTTGGTAAACATGAAGGAGTTGTTTACGAGCTGTGATTGGGTGGTATTCGAGCCCACCCCTCAACCGTGACCCCTGGCTTTTTCTTTTCCATACATCTTTATACAGGACATGATGAGGAACCCCTTTGGCATGTTCGACAGTATGATGGCGAACATGAGAAACAGGATGGATGAAATGCACAGAGGCTTTGTGAGTGTATTCAAGTCATGATTTTCCTTTGCCTTCTTTCTGTTTAACGGTCTTTCAGGTTTCAGGGTACTTAGGCGGTAGTTGTTTAAATACATTGTCTGTGTGTGTGTGTGTGTGTGTGTGTCAGGAAAATATGCCTTCAGACTCGAACACCCACTCGTTCAGCTCTTCGTCAATCATGACTTATTCTAAGGTTGGAAATGAGCCTCCTAAGGTCTTCCAGGCGAGCTCATCGACACACCGTGCCCCTGGAGGGGTAAGAACACATCACACATGTAATCATATGACAACTGAGTCACGTGTGCAATTTAGTACACGGAGCTTTTATAAAGAAATTTGTCTGGAGTACTATTCATCATTTTCCTCTTGACCTGTTCTTATGAAGTCATAAAAGGCAAACTTCCAGATGACACTGAAAAATGATCCATTTTACTATTGATTCTGGATACACAAAATGTGACCTGGGAATTTATAATGCTATTTACAGTATCACAAATGCATTATTATCTATTATTTATTTATTATTAAATGGTATTAGTTATACACTGTTGCCCATAAAGTTGGAATAAAATATTTTCACCTCTTCTAATGAAATGACTTTGACAATGTGATTCATTCTTGATAAAGTGTAACTGGGCCTCAGTATGTAATCATTACACCAGGTCAAAGGGGAATACTGATGTCTATAAATAGGTATAAAAAGAGGAATGTATCTGAAAACAATATTATTCCAGTTTATGTGTGTATATAAGTAAAGTCTAATGAGATACACTAAGATCTACTGTTAGAATGGGCTTTAATGAGATTCCCTCTGCTTATCTTTGTGATCATTATGCCTTTCATTCACTACCTCTGTCTGATGACTGGTCCAATGTTGGTTTTCAAGGTCAAGGAGACCAGACGAGCATTAAAAGACTCAGAGAGTGGTATGGAGAAGATGTCCATTGGTCACCATATCCAGGACAGAGGGCATGTTGTCGAAAAGAAGCTCAACAATAAGACAGGAGAGAGGGAGTTCAGCCAGGACTTCCAGAACATGGATGAGTGTATGTTCATGCAGGAATCTGTTGAATTTACTATTCTTTTTGTAATGCGAGTTGATGAAACAGCACATATTGTTAGACTCATAGCGTAATTAAACCTAAGTCATATTTTTTCAGGTCATAGTCAATGATGAAACATAAAGCAGCTGTGTTAGCAGAATAAAGCTACTATTTATTGATGTTTCTAAACTACATGGAAAAAATATTGGGACCCATTGTGGCTACAGCTGTAAGATATCCTGTTCATGCTGATTTGACATATAAACATCAATATTTCCATAAGTTTACTGGGAGATGTTTCTTCCTAAGTGAGATGTTAAGAAAGTAGACAGTTGTGGTAGAAAATTATTAGTCAGAGCATGAAAAATATTCTAAAATTTAGAGGTAGAACATTTAAAATCATTGTCATGGGAAAAAAAAAATCATTGAGAGATAAGTAAAAACTATCCCTGATACATTTCGGAAACAAAGATAAAAATTTAAACAAAACTAACCAATGCTTTGCAATGATATTTATCACAATATAAAACTATATTATGACATCTGTCATTATTGTTTTGAAGTCCAGACCCCTGTTAGAAAAGAGACACCTGAATTCAACATGTCCCAATACTTTTGTCCATATAGTGTATCACAATTTGGCCAAAAATATGACTTAGGAAATTATGCTATGACGCAAATGATATGTACACTGTATTTCTTTGATTCTATGAGAAATCTCACATTTCTAATTTTGATACAGATCAGGGTGATTTTTCAGACACAGGATTAAACTAAACTTTAAATTGAGAATCTTCATACAAGAGTCAGTTACGTCCAGGACTCGGATTAATCTGTGTCTAGTGCAATTTAATGATTCACAAAAATTCACCATTTAATAGACAAATATTGGTACATCTCCAGACCAGTACAGGACTGAGTTGGACGTGGTCAGGGCGTACATTAGGTTACCTTTTACCAGACTGAGGGGGTTAAACACAGCACCATCCATCATTTTACTATTCAGTTCTTGTATGTCAAGAATCCGGTGCTAAATTATTGCCTAATGTGATCTTTGTCCTCTGCCCCCAGCTGAAGCACAGTCTTTTGATCAAGAGTGGCAGCAAATGGTGTCCACATTTAAGCCGTCTGGCTCCATGTCTCACTTGCAGGAGCCCAAACCCCGTAATGTTCACCAGGCAGCCCTCACCGGTCGTGAACAGACCCACAGGTCAGTAGTGCATACCCACATACAGTACAATGGTGAAGACAGGCCAGAATGTGCAGTTGAGGCTCAAATGACAAACAAGATGGAAATGCTGATAGAGGGCATATAGTGCACGTTCAGTTCGGTATGTTACTGTCGTGGTACGATGCTCTGGGACTTTTAACTGGGTTATGAATAGTGATTAATGGTGGTTAAATTTGCCTGTCTGCTTTGTATTTCTCCACAGAGATCAACGAAAGCCCAAGGCCGAGGGTAAATCCCATGTTACAATCGCACGCTCCTCAAAGCCGTGAAAACATCTGTCTTTGTGTCCATGAAAGTCTTTGAAGCAACATCCAATACAATCTGGTGCTCTGTAACCACACACACACTGTGGTAATACAGCGATGGATGGATGGATGGATGGAACCCAGATTCTTAAACAACGTTATTGGAACATATTTTGGCCTCTGCTATTTGGTCAAATAGTTAATAGACAGGGAGAAATGGAGAAATATGTGGGCACTTTAATAAAATCAAAAATTGTTACTGAATTGTTCTGTAATATGTGCGGTGTAGCATATTAGTGGTGTAATCCTTTAACAGTATTAGTAGATGTTACAGTCCAGGTTAGAAGGTTCTAGTTTTCACATGAACAAGGAAATAAAAGGGTCATTAGTTTCTCTGTGGATTTAGTGGAAATATCATAAGCACTGGTGTTAAGATCCGTTATTACACATTAACAAAGTAATAACAAAACTTATGGTATGTTGCATCAGAAAAGCATTTACTTTACTTATTCTACTGCTTATAAAAGCACATACAGTCATTTTTACACTCAACAAAAAGCTAAACGTAGTGACTTCTGAAATCCACTAATGCACTTAGACAATGTCTAAAATGTCTGTTTGTAATGTTCTGAATGTTGTTCAGTACCTGATGTTCTACTATTTGTATTTTATCATCTGTAATCTTTGTAAAAATAAGACATAATACCTTTTTATATTGATACATTGGTTTCTCATGTTTTTCATCTGATGAACTCAGCACACACACTTGACACCATCTGATTAAATTCAGATTTTGACCTTGTACATTTTTTCAAGCTGAAACAAAAAAGCTGTGTTGTCTAAAAATAAAAAATATGAAAATGGATGGGATGTTTTGCTTTGTTTTTTAACATATACACCAGAGCATGTTGACTATTAAGTTATCTAACAGGAACACTGACAAGAAACTTAAATGACATAATTTTTAATAAAGAACTCTTATCTGTTGTGTTAGTATGGAGCTGCGAGGGGTTAAAATGTGTTACCTTGTATTGGACTCCTTATTGGGCTTTGTATTGTAGTCCCCCAGGTTAGTATTTTTGGATCCAAGCACTTGTCAGCAGTTCTAACTGGTCTTAGACGTCTCACACAGCTACAGCCAACCAGCCACCACTCTCATACACTAACATACCAGACCTCATTAATACCTGTTTCACATATATACGGCCATATAGTGTTTAATAAAGCTGGTGGTCTGAGCTAAACTCTCAGTCCAGGATCACAATTGAAGACAACCAAGAGTAGAACTATTTGGAGAAACCTCTATTGAACTACACCTCTGATTTATCATGTGACAGGAGGGAATAGTGGGTCATTCATGGAAAAAAACAGTCCAACATTCTAAAGGATCTTGTAAATCGAATCTTTGCACTATCTCTCAACCTCTTCGCCCCCTCCAAATGGGTTCCTCCTTAAATTCCATAGGATGTTTCTAGGTTACAATTCTCTAACTCCACCATATACTCTTATTAGTTCTATAGGATCCTGCAGTGCTTTGTAAAGGCTCTGTGTGTATAGTGTCTACAGATCCGTACAGCTCTATGGCTGCCAGCTTTTTTAAATACATGTGGATTTCCTTATTCATTGTGACCTTTGAGTAACTGTCCACTTTCACATCATGCTTTAAACAGGATTCCCACATAGTTTTCACAAAATATCAAGACTTTTTCCATGGCTTTTCAACAATTGAAGTGCACGCTCACAACCTTTTAACACATGACTAGAAGTGTATTTTCATTAATTATTGTATCAACCTTTTTCATTCTGTAATTGACAGTTAATACTCCATCAGGCTAGTACGGTATTTTATAAGGATTCCACTAATATAAGCCCAGAAATGCATTGTTTTTGGTTGAAAAACAAAACCTTACCAGCACCTCAACAATTTGATCAGAGAAAAGGCAACAAAGATAAAGGTCATGCGCCCCATGAAGAAAATGTACAATATTTTAGCTTTAAATTACAGTATTAGTCAATTTTTGCCTCAGGGAAATTCTCCACCCCTGGATTGATTACTTTCACTGTTCCAAATGTAATGTCATTTCACTGAAATGTTTGACTTTGCCTACCTGTCTGGATTTATGTGGTCTGACTTTCACAACCTTTTATTATTCTAAGACATGTCATTGCCTATTTCATGGTATATAATTCAGTTAATTTTAGCCTTATGTTTAGTATTTGGAAATTATTTCTGGTGTAGTATTTTCCACTGGCTAATTCTGTTAAAAGGGGAGGAGATTTCCAAAACTTCGTATGACCTTCACTTATTTCATTACTTTTCCTAAGCTTGGAAAATAAAATACCAAGTCCATTATTTTCACAGGTTCTTCATGACTGTAGGAACCCTGTTCGATTATTTTACAGACCTGTCACCAGGTAAAGATGTCATTGATGAACAGGTCTGTCCTTATGTTAATAAGAGAAAACCAGTATTGATAGAAAGGTTTTATTCAATACAAATAAACTACAAAAGATTTGTGGCATTCAGTGAGCTGGTACTTACAACTCTGCTGCCATCTGCAGGTCATTTAAGACCATGACATTTTGTCAGGAATATGTACACGATGCTTACATGAGCGTAGAAGGAAAATTACACAGGATCTTGAGCAACAAAATGCAAAACTGAAATTTAAATATTCAAAGAAAAGTGAAATTCATCACCTTAATACCGCCTATACATCAACAGATGCAAAAAAAAAGAGTGTGGAGTCAGTTCAGGTTCACATCATTCCCTGAGGCTGTCCTTTTCCTGCAATCTTCTTGGAACACTCCAGCAAAGCATTATGGATGTCTTTGGCACAGGTGATCTGAGACTTAATCATGCCAAGGTACTGAGCGTAAGACATGGACTCTGTCTGCACTGTGTCTGGTTTGGTTGCCGTCGGGACCAGGTTGGGTGAGTGCTTGGCACTGTCAATACTCTGAGAGAGGCACTCGTATGCCAGCCGCTGTACAGAAGAGAAAGAAAAAAAAACAGTGCAGGTGAGTGTATGTGCTACAAATAAACGATCACATGGGTTATATGTTTTACAGCTCATAGAAAAAGGTGTTAGAAATTTGCTCAATAGCATTTAATAACTAAGCACTCCTGATCTCCAAAACAAAATTTGCATATGGATATGTCCAAACTCATAACAATCAATTACGGTAAAGGTTTATTCCATTTTTTCCTAAATTTTTTAAATTAAATTTCACAAAACTTCTTGAACAGACAAATACAACAGCAACAACAAAACAACAAGTCATTGGAAAATCATGTAGAACATTATGGTGTAGTATACACTTCCAGTTAAGTGGTTTCAGTGTCACTTGTCATATTAATATTCCATTTTTTCCAGCTTTTTTACTGATTGTCCTCTTGGTAGTAGTGTCAACAAAACTATCATAAATAATTTTCAGTCACTGATCTGGCTTTGGGGTGCTGGCATTAAAACGTAAAAGTATCTACTTTTTACTTGCTCTAGATAAAAGCTTTTTCTAAGACAGATGTTCCTGCAAGAAGCATAACTGAGCAAGAATTTGTAATTTCATATCAAAAAGTGATGTTAAAATCACGTTAATATCTCACCAATATGGTCTTATTTTTACACTGGGTTTATTTAGTTTTTACTTCTTATAACTATTCTAATTTTCAAATATGTAGAGAGAAATGTATTTTAACACAACTAAGTAAAATAGAGAATAAAAGGTGTCACAGATAAATAAAATGATTCTGTAAATGTGGGGATGTTTTCTTACCAAACACAGCTCCACCTGATCACAAAGGGCATAAAACTCCTCCAGGCTTTTGTCAAAACGCTGAACGGTAGCGTCATTGCTTTTGCTGAAACAGAAATAAACAAAATAATGAATAAAACACAAACTGAACACCTCCAAACCTCTTAAAAGAATTGCAGAGGATGTGACAGACAGATGCCTGAGCATTTAATCGATCATTCCCCTTAATAAAGATACTCACATGCCGTTGTCGATCGCCGTGTTGTGGGCCAAATTCAGGGATGCAATTTTCATAAGATTCTGCAGATAAGATATAAAAAAAGTAAATACACAATATTTCCAAAATGGATTTTCAATGTAACGATACAAACTTTGTCTCTGATCGTTAGCCTACTCTCAGTGTTAGCTCGGTGTGGATGTGACTATTACCTGCAAACTCTCCTTCAGCTGAGGAATTAGCATTTTAAATCTATGAACTGGATCAAAGTCTTGTTGTTGACTGAGCTGTTGTTGTTGCTGTTGTATTGTGGCAGATTGTTGTAATCCGGACTGGGGCATCGGCCCACCGGGTGGCTGTTGTTGCTGAGACGCCATCTTGGCCGGGCACAGTCTATTTACCGGATGTGAAGAATAAGACTTCCGTTTTGGGTTTTTTTTCCCCATACCCCTAATTAAAATGTCTGCGCAGTTTCATTTAAATTTTGAATATGCATACATGCAACTGACATTTTCGGGTGAAGTTTTTATTTTATTTGTGCTGATTTGTTCTATTATTTTTTGTATTTTATTTATTATTGTATTTTTATTTTATTTTACCTGAGGTTAAATTACAAATACACTGGCCTAGACACACAATAATTTTGACACACAATAATTAATTGTATTTTCTTTATCTGTATATTTAAGTAAAAATATTTAGAGTCGGCTCTATCGAATATCGAATCAATTGTAAATGAGTATAGTTTAAAAACATTTCAGAATTTTTTTGTTTGAAAAATTTAAAACTAATTCAACTACATCAAGTAACGTCTCTCCTATATTGCCGATATTGCAACCCTTGCTCTACCATTTAACGTTTATTCAATTAATCTATATTTTCATTTGAAGGTGTTGTATTTGGTCCGTTTTCTGTGTTTTCTGTCGTTACTCTCTTGAACGCACCGCCGCGGAAAAGGGAGGGCCCTGCAGCCGCTGTTCTCTGGCAGAAACCCCGTAGTGCAGCACAGCAGCGCCATTCGGTAACTGCAACAGTATCCAAAATGGCAGGAGCTGATGGAGACGATTCTCTCTACCCTATCGCTGTTCTCATTGATGAACTGCGAAACGAGGATGTTCAGGTAGTGACGACTGATTCATCTGTAACCTATATTTCTATTTTAGACAATAGATTCGTTTTCATATGGGTTTTAACCGTACATCAGTTAGTTGCTAGCTCACTGACGTTAGCAAATACGCTAGCTAATGTTCCCGGTCAAGGCCTAGTGATATCGGGATTTTTCTGCCGGGCGCACCCTTTCTTGCTATTGAATAGTTTGTTGTTAAGTATACAGTTTTATTAAGCATGACCAACACTAACCATTGTGCTCCGTTGGCCTCGTTGCTTACATCAATTTAAAAGGATGGTTATAGGCAAGAGACAAGAAGCCATTCAGGTCATTCGTTTTACTGCTAGCGGTAATGTATCGGTAGTGGCCCACATAAAGCTAAGCTAGCGTCGAGTGGCTAATGTTGAAGTTGACAATCACTACAGCAAATCACAGATGCTACAGTCAGTATAGTATAATGTTATATGTCCGTCTAATATCAAATAATAGGTATTTGTTTTATACAGCAATTTGAGTTCGTCGCTGTTACGATAACGCTAGCTAACGTGAGCTATGACGAATACCCAAATATTGCAATTCTCACTGCGTTCTCTGAATGCACTTGTGTCAGTCTTGAACATTAATTGTTTAGAAAATGGAACTGTTTTAACTGGACTGGACAGTTATGCTTAAATTTCCCCCTTTTTGTTTACAGTTGCGATTGAACAGCATCAAGAAACTGTCTACTATTGCTCTGGCCCTCGGTGTAGAGAGGACTCGCACTGAACTTCTTCCTTTCCTCACAGGTAATAAAGTCCTTCTTATGTAAATCATTGTCATTAGTGTGTATTCTCTCAGTGTCATTGTCACGAGGCTGTCACACGGAGAAATACTGAAAGTGTTACACTTAAGACCAGTCCGGGATATTGCAGTAACTACAGCCTTTGTGTTTGTTTTTTTCCAAGGTTGTCAATACATTCAGGTTCTTTGCTTGTGCATAGATGTCTGCAGAAATTGTATTCTTTCTGTGATCTCTTTAGACACCATCTATGATGAAGATGAGGTACTCTTGGCCTTGGCAGAGCAGCTTGGCAATTTCACTATGTTGGTGGGAGGACCCGAGTACGTCCACTGTCTCTTGGTGAGTTGGATGGCACCTAAGATTTGAAGATGTTCCTCTAGGGAATATGTCATCCTTACCCTGGTGGAAAAGAAATTTCTTGTCAAATCACCATTAAGTGATAAGTCATTATCCACAATGTGTTTTAATAAGCAAATCTAGAAAACTTATTAAACATGAGACAAATGCTGGTCATTGTCAAATTCATAATGTAATCTTGGCTCCCTGTCTGTCAACAAAGACAGGTCATTATCCAATACTGATATTCCTCCATATTTGTATCCATGTCTATGCTTCTTTAATTATATTAGGTTAATATTGGACATTGTCTGTTATCTGTGTATTTACACATTTGCTTGTTTGAAAAGCTTTAATGATATAATGTATTGCTTTTGTAAAAGGGTGAAAGCAAGTATTTAACCTTATTCTTTCTTGATTTGCAGCCTCCTCTGGAGAGCCTAGCAACAGTGGAGGAGACAGTAGTCAGAGATAAAGCTGTTGAGTCCCTGCGGAAGATCTCTCAGGAGCACTCTCCGGTAGACCTGGAGGTCCATTTTGAGCCCTTGGTCAAGAGGCTGGCAAGTGGTGACTGGTTCACTTCTCGCACATCTGCCTGTGGCCTCTTTAGTGTTTGTTATCCTCGTGTTTCCAGCACTGTTAAGGCTGAGATCCGTCAGTAAGTGGCTTCTTCATATAATTGTAAATTTCTATAATTTGTACATTTCCTTTTTATGTTTACCCGTGCTTGACTCAGAAGGTTTTTTGTGTCTGATAAAATATGCAAATTCTGTTTTTTGTCAAGGCATTTTCGCACCTTGTGTTCAGATGACACACCAATGGTCCGTCGTGCTGCAGCATCTAAATTGGGGGAGTTTGCCAAAGTCCTGGAGTTGGATTATGTTAAAAGTGACATAATTTCTCTTTTCACTGCTCTGGCCTCAGATGAGCAGGTATGAATATGTTTTGTCTTGAATTTTAACAACTTAGTTTTTGTAGACAGAATCTTGTCTTTTTCTGTGTTTTTTCTGCCTTTTCCAAACTGATGCGGTTGTTTCTTTCCCCTCAGGACTCAGTGCGGCTGCTTGCAGTGGAGGCTTGTGTTAGTATTGCCACTCTGCTGCCTCAGGAGGACTTGGAGACCCTCGTGATGCCAACTCTTCGCCAAGCTGCAGAGGACAAGTCCTGGAGGGTTCGCTACATGGTGGCTGACAAGTTCTCAGAGGTAAGCAGAGCAAAAGATGCAGAAAATATAAAACGCGTATTTTCAGATAATAGTCACATTTTTAGGTACGTACATGCTTCTGGGAAATGCAGTTTTACTTTATTTTGAATTGCTTAATGAGCACGAACTGTACTTCTACCAGTTTAAAGTTTATCCTTACTGGCAAATCCAATGATACAGTTCACACATATCAGTATCTAAAAAATGTAAATACTTGATTTATGATGCTACAGAAATGACCATGTTTGAACTCCTAAGATCATTTAAGAGCCAGAGTCGGGCTGCTGTGATTGAAGGTTGTAACTGAGTGTTGGTGCTTCATCTGAAACAATGTCACATCTAGCACATCATCCTTTCTTTGGACCTGTTTGAAATAATGTGGAAGTATCGCCTTGGGAAATCTTACATTTTAAACAAAAATCTTTGGATAAGGCTCAAGCAAACAATTAAGGGCTTATTTATTTGATTAGTATTTTAGTACTTTTAACTCCACTGAAGTGAAAAAATGCTGTTTTTCCCTTTTTTTCCATTTTCTTGTTTAATGAAGCACTGCCTCCTTTTTGTCGCTAACACTTCATTTACTGAGGCTTCCCGATCTGTGCTTCATTTTTCTTCTACTGGGTGTATTTGTTACTACTTTTAAGCATCTTCCTTTTAGAAACAGTTTTTTTGTGCGGATTCAATGCATACTTTCAGTTTCTCAAGCTTAGCTTTTTGAATATGCCTCAATTATAGAAAAAGCTTAAACAGATTTGGCTGAATGGTTGTAAAATGATTTTGAGCCATTTTTATTCCAGCATTCACTTTAAGAATTTGTACTACAGTTTCAGTCTTTTGGTGGCATCAAAATTGTTTCCATTATGTTGTGCAGTTGCAAGTGGTGTATAAAAAGAACAATGTAAGGTCTGACACAGTAACCCATTTAATGTAGAGTACACCATGTTTAACTGGGTTTCTTGCAGTCCAAATGCTCAACCAGCCTATTCTAATAGACTCACGATTTTTGCTTGTAATGTTAAAACTAGGTTAGTTGACTAAGTGGGTCAAGAGCACAGTTTCTTTGCAATTCTTTGTAAGCATGATTCTAGTCAGTCTTTTACTCGGTGAAATGAAAGCTTTTAGTTACGATGGCCACAGTGCTTCTCTTGGGTTGTGGCTTATTTAATTTATACTCATTCCACTACAATCTCATAATAAATTGCGTAGGACACTTTAGGTAGATTTTAAATAGATTGAATTGAATCATTTAGTGTTCATACCTTCATTCTTGTCCTTGAACATTTCTTCAAATACAGCAGTCATTTCTGTTGTTCTTAAAAATAATCTCCTTATGATTATAGCTCCAGAAAGCAGTGGGCCCAGAAATCACCAAGAACGATCTGGTCCCAGCTTTCCAGAATCTTCTGAAGGACTGTGAAGCTGAGGTCCGTGCTGCTGCAGCCAATAAAGTCAAAGGTAAGCACAAACATGCAGTTTAATCTGTACATCTCTTCTGAATTTTTTTTTTTTTAAACAAAAGGAAAACCTATATTTAAGAAAAGATTGTCGCCTTTGCATTATGCTTCACTAATATTACATACTGTTTCTTAGAATTCTGTGAGAACCTTCCAGAAGATAATCGTGAGCAGATCATCATGACTCACATTCTGCCCTGCGTCAAGGTAAAAAATAAACCTGTCAGTCTGCTGCAGTTTACCTTTATCAGCCATTTTCTAGTTAAAATGAAATGCCTTTATTTTGTAAGAATGGAGAAAAATGTTGACCTAAATTTACCCAAGGGACAAAATAGTTCTCATTTTCTAGTTTTTCCCCTGATTAATATTCCTGTGGTTGAAATAGTATACACTGGCCAGCTGTAACTTGTAGCCAGCAGATATGTAGATATTCAAAGATGCCCACTCCTGTAACTAAATGAAGAAAGGTGTTTTGAACTCAGGAGGAGTTGGTAGTCTGTATGCTGGCAGTGTTAAAATTTTGAACAGCAGGTGGCACTGTTGGTTTTTGGTTTGTTTCAACAGCAAGTCCAGTTGTAGTGCTGCAGATGGAAAAAAAAATCAAGTTTTGCCAATTTATTGGTTTACACCACTAATATTTTCATCAATACAGGTAGAGGTGGCTGTAAATGTAAAGGTTTTCAGAATGTTGGTCGAAAAGGTACACATTCAGATCACAAAACTGCATTCTGCTTATCCTGTCAACATTAGACATATTGCTATACAGGTAGCCGCAAACCTGAAGGATGAGCAAAGAAGTAGATTTTTTTCCCCCTTTCAGCAGATCATCAAGGCTTAGAGTTCTTAAATTTTTCCTTGTGATCATGTGATATCTGAAGAAAAGTATGATGATGCAGTATTTTCTAATCACATTATTTGGCTGGATTATTCCTGTTTGATATTAGTCAGTATGGAAAGGAATTCTGGTTTCATTTCAGTCAGTTTTGTTTCTGTTTTCATCATAATTGATGTTACTTGACTTCACAGGAGATTTTTTATCTCCTGTGACTGTTGTCTCTGCTAGTCCTGTATTAGTATATTTACACACAAGCAGATTATAGACTACCTATGTGTTGTACCCTGTTATAATGGCCCTGGGTGGTAGTCTTGATTTGTATTTACTTTCTTAACTATTTGTTTGTGCTGATCTCTCTGTCTCCTGTGTGTCCTGTCCCTGACCAGGAACTTGTGTCAGACACCAACCAGCATGTGAAGTCAGCCCTGGCCTCGGTCATCATGGGTCTGTCAACCATCCTGGGCAAAGACAACACAATAGAGCACTTACTGCCTCTCTTCCTGGCTCAGCTGAAGGACGAGGTAAAGGAAATGCAGACTCGTAATAGTTTGGCTGAATTTTTCCTCCATATTTCAAACACAATTAGCTTTAGAAATCCTTAAGGTAGTGCATTAGGTTGGCAACAAGCACAACTAAAGTCCCCTGCAGAAGTTTAACCTAACTCAACCTAAACTGATCCACATGTGTCAGACCAGTAAAGGTACTTAGCTGCAGCCTGTAGAGCTGCCTGGCAGCCATCTAACCTGGTGGGAGGATGATTCATGCATTTGGCTGCCAGACTTAGACCTTACAATTTGAAGATTGCATTGGTGTGTCTACAGAGAAGAGTAATGACAAACTGGACACACTGTACTTAGGTTACGTTAGTGTTTTTATTTTTTACTGTGTATTGTGAATTGTTTAAACAGGATGATGGTCCAGCCAGTCATTCAGCAGACAGAATAACTTTTGAATAAAATTAGACACTTTCCTGTTACCATCAGTCTGCTTTCAGTTTCATATCCTACTTGTAAAGATTTGTTTCTGCAGCTGTTTCAGTGGCAAACCAACAGATCAGTAGGCCGTTGGAGTAAAGTCCATTGGGTTACATTTATAGTAAGTTCTTCCTCTAATGTAACAGGTTCATTTGGAACAGTAGCCCAGAGCCCAGCCTCTTCTTGCCCACTGAATACATTTCGATGACATGAATTTGCAAAGTGAGCTTAGACATGAGTTTGGCAGATTAGAAACAAAAGTATATAAATGTTTTGGAAAGCTTAAGGCTGTCATTTCTGCCACCGCTTTCCTCAGTCCTATTTAAAGATGTCCCATTTTCCTCACAGCATAAAACAAGACCAGGAGTGTCTAATTGGATTACTGTCCAAACTGACAGCTTTGACTTGCAAATTTCAGTAATTTAAGGTGCATCCATCTGAGGACAGTTTTAAAGGGAAAAAGGTGGAGAACATTCTGTATACTTGTCATTTATTCAAGGGCTGAATTATACCAAATGGTTACTGTGCCTTTTTGTTTTTTCTGATGCTAGTGTGTTCCCACTTGGTAAACAAGCCTGACAGTGTCAAAACATTGTGCAGTCCAAGCCTGCTGGTTTTGGGACATGTGCATGTAGAGTCTTTATATGTTTTTCCATTGGTTAATATCAGGTCCAGATTAGAACCAAAGCAGATCTCCATTTTCGGCTCTTGAAAATAAACTGGGTTACATTATTGTGTACAGAATTATTTACATTTCTGTTTTTAGTGATTCAAATATCAGGGCTTGGGCAGAGCTAAGAAATGTGCACTTTGGAGATATGACGCAGTGATTTATCTCCTCAGTAGAAAACTTAGAACATTTTCAAGGGGATATGAGCCTTTATTAGGGAGTGGATATTAAAGAAATGAATAACAGGAAATGAGGATAGTGAGATAGGAACACCATGCCACAAAGGGTCTCTGACCATAGTTGAACTGGAAATATGAAGTTAATATTTGGCCTCTCAGTCACCAATCAACCAAAAACATCCTTTTTTACTTTACATGCATAATTAATGTCATTTGTTTTGACCTGTTCCTCTCACAGTGCCCTGAGGTGCGTCTCAACATCATCTCCAACTTGGACTGTGTGAATGAGGTGATTGGCATCCGTCAGCTCTCCCAGTCACTGCTGCCAGCCATTGTGGAACTGGCAGAGGATGCAAAGTGGAGGGTTCGCCTGGCAATCATAGAGTACATGCCCCTATTGGCAGGACAGCTGGTGAGTCATGGAGTCTGAAGGCAGCTGAAGCTCACATAAAATATGTTCTAAAGGCTTTCTAATTAGGACCATTCACAGAACCAGAAACGTCCAGAGAAGTGCACTGGTTTGAGTGTAGACAGACATCCAGTGCTAAGTATCTTGTCCTTGTTTCCACAGGGAGTGGAATTCTTTGATGAGAAGCTCAACACCCTGTGTATGGCCTGGCTCATCGACCATGGTAAGGCCCTCTCAGATTAAAGGTTTTCCTAGAAGTGTGGGCAAATATGTACAGATTGTTTTTACTTGTGTGGTTGGTTAGTAAACAATTCACAGAGGTTGTCATTGTTGTACAGTTATTTTGCTGCTCTAACATTGTAAATTCCCAAAGGTCATTAAATTGTATCATGAGGAGGATGATTAAATCCCTTGTTTTTCATGCCTTCCAGTATCAGCCAGTTTTTATGCTTGACGCCACCTCATCACTTAACATGTATACAGCAGTTATTTCCAATTTTTCACTTCAGAAGGATTGCATTAATGGCCAGTATTAATGTTTGATGTCCAATGAGCTTGCTGTTGTGTCTTTTTTTGAGCTCTGAGCACCGCTGCACTTACCCATCAGAGCTCATCCACTTGGCACTTGGATGTTCACTTATCTTTCCTTTCCTTACCAAGACATCAACTGTGTGTGGTAGCTGGGGGGACTGATTAGTGAACTCAATCAGTCAGTGTGGGTGTCAGAATAAGCACGACAAGGACAGGACTGGGCCCAAAAATATGACTTTTAGAGATTGAATCATGATAAACGATCTGAATTACAATTTTTTAACCCTTTTGACATGTACGTGATGTAATAGTTCTAATTAAACTAACAAGTTTTTCTCTGGTTTCTGGGGTCTTTTGGCTGACCTGACTGCTTTTTTGTCATATGACAGGAAACGCACATTGCAAGATTTTGGCTTTTGCATGACTAGTTGGACATCTCCAACAGCTGCAGTGTTTACATTAATTGCCTACATTCTGCCAACCTAATTGGTCCCAGCAGAGTTTTATGAGTCAGACATTTTTATACTTTAACATAACTTGAAAGCATCTGTAAATCAGACTTGCTCCTTATCAGAGATGAGAAAGTGCATATACAGCTCATGGACTTCATTTATTTCATCTTTGGCAACAAAACATCACATTACTTAACTCTGTGGGGTAATTTGGACTAAAACTGAACACTTGAGTGCAGACAAATGCTAAAGTATCACTGTAACCAGAGTAAAATAACCTCACAGGCATAGTGGCATTAATGCTACAAACCCATAACGCATAGCTCTCTGTAAAATACTTGAAAGTTACACTGGTGATCAGGCGATTTGAAATGAACACTAGATGAGTTGGAAAACTATTAGTGCTAGTGTCTATATTTTTACACACTGTATGGTCACTTAAAGGTGGATGTATTAAGATTAATCATGATTTATCATTGTGAGGAAGCTGCAGTATGTCATCACACGTTGTATATCATTGTTTTCAGTGAGAGGCTCTTGTGACTTGTGTGTCATGTGCTATCGGGGAAAGACTAGTGAAATGCTTGGTAAAATGGCAGCAAATGCGCTGTTGAGATGTTCTCGTCTGTGGCCGTCAGGATAAGGCTAAATGAGAAAACCATACATGAACCGCCTGCACTTCAAGTTTTGGATTTGTACTCCAGTTAATAGAGATAAAACATCAAAGTTGAGGTTCTGTGTGGGTGAGTGTACATCTGAACTGGTTACCCTCTGCTCATCTGCATCTTGTGAGTACATTAAACTGACTTGTGAGACCATTACCCACAGTCAGAAGCTGAAAGGGCCCTCGGTACCCATACAGAGACATTCTGCTCCATTTATACCCAGGGATATTGTCTTTTGCATACATTTTCAGTCCGCAAACGGTGCTCTGTTCACAATGAGTTTTCTAATTGGAGTGAGACGCTCTGTTTTGAGGACAAAGAGCCGGCTGGGTTACATCATTGGAATGTTGCTGGTGTGGATCTTGGTCCATGAATGCGTGTGCATGTGAGGCTGTGGTGGACGGGGGTTAGGGATGTGCCACCCTTATGTAAGTCTCAAAGAAAAACAGAAATCAGGCCACAGTTTTTATCTCTGACTCAACCACAAGGGGCTCTTTTTTTTTATCATGTGCCACATCACATGGCAAACCATGATTTCTGTGTTTTTAATCATGCGGATACTTGTCCATTTATCTCAGTATGTTAACCACAGGTGCAGAATTCAAGTCGCATTATAATAGATTGCTTTCATCTGTCATCTAGTGCTTTGTTTTCCTTTTCTTTAACTGATTGAGCAGTCGTGCAGTCTTAAATTGGTTATAATTTTGATAATTAAAAAATATGAAAGATAATTTCACAGCTATTAAAACATACTGATTACCCAGCAGTTTCCAGATGGGAGTGAATTAGATGTGTGTGCTTTATTACTTTGCTGTTTTGAACACTCATGCAAATAGTCGCAGGAATTTACAGGAAAGAAATTATCTTTACTGTTGACAAAATGCACTGCAAAGACTTCATGTCAATTCTACTCTGTAAACACAATTGTCACGTTATTTATTCTAGCTTGGTTGAATTTCAGATCAGTTCGTTTGTACTGAGTCGCTTACTGTTTGCTGTGGTGTTTTAGTGTATGCCATCCGTGAAGCGGCCACCTGTAACCTCATGAAGCTTGTGGAGAAGTTTGGAGCCGAGTGGGCCCAGAACACCATTGTACCCAAAGTGCTGGGCATGGCCAACGACCCCAATTACCTCCACAGGATGACCACTCTATTCTGCATCAATGTGAGTCAACAGCACTTGTCGCTTAGGTCATCGGATTTACTTTGAATAGGCATAAGTTCTTAAGTTGCAGTCCTCGGTTTTCCACCACTCATTGAGATCTGTGTTGATTCCTTGCATCGGTGTATTCTCTGGGTCTCAGGCTTTGTCAGAGGCATGTGGCCAGGAGATCACCACGAAGCAGATGCTACCGGTGGTCCTCAAGATGTCCAACGACCAGGTGGCCAACGTACGCTTTAACGTGGCCAAGTCCCTTCAGAAGATCGGCCCCGTCCTTGACAGCAAGTATGTGGTGCAGACCTCAGCTGCTCTGTCCAGTGTCAGAGATGTGCCGTTAAACAATAATCGGAGACCAGTCTTTTTAACCTCCACACTGTTTGTCCATCAGTGCCCTTCAGACAGAAGTGAAGCCAGTGTTGGAGAAGCTGGCCACAGACACAGATATGGATGTCAAGTACTTTGCCCAGGAGGCTATCAGTGGTAAGCATTTACCCTTTAATATCCTTCTGAGACCTGGGAAAGGAAAAGTTTTACCTTTTTTTTCCCATTAAATAATTGCTTTGATTGGAAACAGTGTGCAGCGGACAGCATTTTTGTTTTAAGTACAGCTATGAAACTTGTCCCCTACAGATGACAAAAATGCATTGCTGGGTCTGAGGAGGACATCCTCAGGAGATAGTGTTTGCTTTTGTTGAAGATATTAATTTTGGATCATTCATTGATTTTGATTTTTTTTTTTGTTTTGTTTTGTTTGAATTGCTAAAAGATGTTAACATTATGAAATAACTGCATTGAACCACAACAAACTAACTGCTCTCTCTCTCCTTCTCTCCCAGTTCTGGCCCTAGCATAACAACTCAACCTGGCTGAACCAGTCAACCACCCATCAACAAACAACACCACCACACACACTTTTACAAGATATTTATTGATGTTCAGGAACAACTGGTTAATGTATAGAGAAAGCTGTTAACAATTGTTTTATCCTTTCTGTTTTCCTGTTTTTACTGTCCATGGTAGTCCATGTTCAGACCTTGCACAGGCTTCTTTGTTAATCTTCCTCTTTGCTGTAAATGGGCGCTTAAACAGAGGCAAAGTGTGATGAAGTTGCATTAAGTGGTGCATGCTGACTAATGTGCTGCTGTAGCTAGGCATTGCTAATCAGAGCCCCTTTCACATTCCTCCCTTCTCCATCCTTGGCCACTGTTGTACTTGAGCCACCATCATCGTAGCCTACCACGTCTTTGTTCGCTACCTAGCACCTAGGGCCGTGCTAGCTCTGTGCGCTGCTGTACATGTCTCCCCCAGCGCTAGACACAAACTTTGAGCAGCAGATGGTGCAACAAGCTGTTTGTTTTGCCAAGCCTCCTCTCAGATCGGCTCCCCAGTAGCTCTCTTTACCCTAAAACACCGGTGTGGCTCCTGAAAAGCAATCGGAGTTTCCACCAAGTATGACGCTTGGACTAAGAAATAGCAGGAGTGTCCCATCACTGCATGTAATCTGAACAGTGATTGCATGTACTACTTAATCTCAAATGGTGTCTTTTCCCAGCTCCATTGACCATCGTACCCTTGTACTCTTGCAGTTTGCTCTTCACAGCAGCACAGACCGGACTGGTCCGACAGATGAATTTAACAGGACCAGCTCCGTCGTCCGCTGCCGCTCAGAATGATATATCCCTCCACAAGAACTTTAGTGATTTAGGGGAAATGAGTAGTCGTGATTTTTTCTGCAGTACGTTCTTGGCATCACTCTTAACCTTTGTGCCAATGGTTTTAACAAGCAGTGTTTTCTTCTGGTATGCTTGGGTTCGACCATCTCCACCTGCCCTGTAAGTAGTAGAGGTCTTTTCCCTGAGGGACACATTATTCCTCGGACTGTCACGGTAAAACAGAATTTGACGACCACTTCCAAACGCCATAGGTTCAACAAAACCTTACCGCTCGTCCTGTCCTAGAGCCACCAGACCACGCCAAGTCCTCCACTGTTTGGACATTTCACAGCACAAGGACGCTGACCTCAGCCAACTTCTGCTGAAAAATGGAAGCACAGCAGAGAACAAGCGCTCGGCGTCGTAGAAAGTGACGGAGACACGAAGCATGTGTACGTAAGGCTGCATAATGTTTTATTATGGGATGGGAGCTGGGGTGGTTATGGGTGGGTTGAATAAAATGTATCTGTGTTTAAGAAATGAAACTTTAGTCTTTCCCTGAACTCCTCCCACCGCTCCTTCTCCTCTCATTTTGTTCTCTTGAATAAACCATGATTGTTGATTGTCCTGTATCACAAAGACTGTGCTTTTATTTTTATTTTGGATTCTCTCCACAATTGGGATGCTGTACTACTGTATCTTGATCTGAATAAAGTAACAAAAAGGCACCGGTCTAGGCTGAGTTCATAACTCGTTCAGACACACATCTCCTGTCTCTGTAATTACAGACTGCTTTGCCAAATGATGACAAGCAATAGGAAATGATTTTTCAGCAGCCTTCTCATTATAATCTGTACACAGCATGTACTTGGTGAGAACAGCTTGTAAAACATGGTGAAATAGAAACACTGAATTATAGTAGATGTAATTAGTGTTTGATAATGGTCACAAACAGCCTTCACCATTAAACAACCTTGATGAGGTGTAAGTGTAGACTAGTTGACTGCAGAAGTAGACGTCCTGTTCTCACGAGTTATCAAAAGCAGTCAGCAAAAATTTGTAAAAAAAAAAAAAAAAAATTAGTTCACCAATAATGGGATTGCATTGAAGTTTCCATTAATGTTTTTTTTTTCTCAGGTGTCTAATCATGGTCTTACTTTGAGTTTTGTCTTGAGGGAAAATTGGCATTTCACTTCTAAACAACAGAGGATTTCTTCTTGTAAGAGGTGTTACCTGGAATTATTTGGACAGATTTTCAGTCCTGTTGCAGAGAAGTGTCTCCTAGACATGATACTACTACCAACATGATGGAACAGTTGGGTTAGTTGCATTTGTCAGACCATACCTGTAACTATAAAAAAAAATCTACATGTTTTGACAATTTTTTTTATAGAATTTGTTGGCAGATGAGGAAACATTTTTGACATTTTTGTAGTTTTCTTGAAAAGTTTGCTGTTCTGCACCAAAATCAAACACACGCTGCAGTATCACATCGATATGATTGATTTGTACTGACTTCGAGCATACTGTCTGTGCATTTCCAAATCTACCACATTTGATTATGGTGTTCCTGACAGTTCTCAAAGTCGTTTCACATCAGCGTGCTATGAAACTTTGACAAGTTGCAAGACTCTATACACATCTGTTAGATATGTTTTGCAGCCTGTTGAACATTGGAGTAAATGTGCTGTTCATTTGACCCGGTCCCTGTCTCATATTTGGTCGGCTCTGACCTGGTAGGCAGCTGCTCCGGAGATGAAAGCGCAGGTCCTCTGGGCTGTTTTGGCCACAGGGAACCATGCAGAGCAGGGAAGGATCTGCAGCTGACACCTGCCCTCACCCTGACTACTGCTGGGGAGAGGAATGCTTCAAAATAAGGGCTGGGTTCAGAATGGGTGTTTGTCTTCCTCCAGCAAATGCAGTTTGGACACAGAGAACAGTTCCTTCTTTGATTTTTACATCGACGAAAACATGTTTATTTTTACTTTCTGACATCTTTTTTTTTTCTTTTCAGGGAAGTGTTCACATTCTACCTACTTTGCTTTTTTTACCATATGCAGCAGATCTTAGATACACCAGCATTTTTTTTTTTTTTTTTTTGATTCCAAATGAGCAATCAGCAGAGAGGATTAAAGCCATAAATCAGATGCCAGAGATCTTTATTAGAACCTTAACCTTCCTTTTTTAATCTCCTCAAATCTCCCATCAGCCCTCTTCAGAGCCCTGCGCCATCCCAACCCTCCACCCAGCCCTTCCAGTGTATACCTCCTCATCACCAGAGCACATTATGCACATACAGTGCAATGCAAAGGCCGGCGCTGCTGCTGCTGCTGCTGTGTGTCAGCACATTCACATTACCCTGAGAGCTATTCAGACATGAACAGCTTCGAGGCAGGGAAGTGCTTTTGAAGAAATGGTGAGATGGACCCGTAGGTGAGAAGTTTAGTTCTACAGACATAAAATAAAACCACCCTCTTTTGTCTCAGACTATCAAGGGTTTATATATATATATATAGTTGCCAAGCTTTGAACCACAATTTTGAGTACAAATGAAAATCTTGATTAAAACACGATTACTTGAGGACGACAGCTAATCCGGTCCTTAAATCCACTTGGGTTCATCAGGCAGTAATGAAACAGCAGCAACCTATTTCTTTCTATTTAGATCCTGTTATTTGGGGAGGTG
>JAPQRQ010000006.1:20327047-20337575 GCA_037367365.1 Apogon talboti | reverse complement strand
GGGGGTCATTCCATTATTATAAACATGATTAGACATTTCATCAATAAAACACAGAGGCATGACTGGAGCACTGAGGATGTCAACCAGAGAGAAGAGGGTGAACAGCTACAACTGCACACTGTGAGGAGAAAAACACAGCTTGTTTACTGAATGCAATACAGTGTTTATCTTTTAAGTGATGAAGGATATGATCCACGAAAAAAACGCGGATTCAGAAAATTTTGAAGTATAAATTGTGCAAACGAACATGATCACACTCAGACACGCAATCTCACAAACACACACACACAGACATCCAAACGGCCTCCGAGTTTATCCCTTCAATTCGAGGGCATAAGAGAGATAATCTCCTGGTTACATCATCCGCTCCAGTGATGTCACTGCTGACAACTCAGAGGTCCCATGAACCAATCAGAGTTGGCTGTACAGGTGAGGCGTCCATTCATAATCCCTAAACATCAAGGATTAATATTGCTTCAGTATTGCCACAAAAATAGAATAATATTGACTGTCTAGCACGGCAACTTCTCAACCATACACACGTTTAATCACGTCAGCCCTCATTTATCAGGCAAATGCACCATCCACAAATCAAATGTTAAACGAACGGGTCCAAATTTCGACCAAGTTTCCTGTTAGTAGCTGTGTGAGTGTAATGACACCTGGAAAGAGTGTGTGTGTGTGTGCGCAACCAGACTGAAAGTTGGTAATATAGCTCAGTAGTGTAAGAAGTCAATCAGGATCAGTAGTTATACATTACAAAGGAAAAAAAAAAACCAAAAAAACAAAAACAGACGTCGTCACATAACCTACACAAAAGCCCGTTGCTATAGAAATGTGTTAGAAATTCTTTTACTGTTAAAAGCACAGATGTAATGCCAGCTCAACAAATGGTGCATTGTTCACCCTCCCGGTGCTTTAGTTAACATTAATTAATATGTTGAGAGTCAGCTGTGACTGTCGTTGAAAGTGTTGAAATATATGCACTTATTGCCAAACATCACCTACTATGTTCACATTAACGTGTAAAAACAAAATCCCCATAAAACGAACCAGATCTGCTCTACAAACACTTTTAACACTTGAATTTGTGGTGATCTTCATGGCACCGTGATAAATGAGGGCTAGTTTCTCTTGTTCTGTTGTTTTTTTTTTTTTCCCCCCCATCGACTGAAATAAAAAATGCACACAAGTGTTTCAAGAACCAGTCTATTGTTGTTGATGGTGTCCTATTAAATATAAAAAGCACTGCCAGCCATTGTGCTTTTGGTTGCTAGTCAGTCAGTCCTAAATTAGTCCACTTCCAAACCATTTCTAGTTGAAATGCTGCCAGGACGTGCAGCATTCCCTCCCCCCCTCAGGCTGCACCATGCAGTCCTGAAGAGCTCATCATCTCATAGGTGACACGACGTGTGTGACAACAGCAGCCTCGCCTATCAGCCCGGCGAAGCCTCGCATTGTGCCACATATCGGACCTGTTCCTGCACCGCTGAGCTGCTGAGAACGAGAACAGAGGAGGAGCGGGAGAAAGGGAGGTAGGCTAAGGGAGGAATTTGGTACAAAGATTTTCTGATGTTCATCACAACTACGAAAATGGAGTTTGTATTAGTCGTACAAAAATTAACACTTTTCCTTCCCTGTTGCTACACTTGTGACCTCCGCTTATATCTCCATTCTCTCTGCTCTTAATGCTGTGTAGGTTCTCATTGCTTAATACTGTTTTCCATCAGCCCCCTTCAGTTGACCAGTACAAAGCCGTGCTGGGAGTCCACGGTCTCCATCATCTCGCTATCCAGGAGGGAGCCCTGGAGCTCAGGCAGGACCAGGCCCTCGGGCCGCCCAGGAACGGGCAAAACCCCAGCGGCTTCAACCTCCACGGGGGCAGAAATGGGCAGCAAGCTGGGGTCCAGGGGGAACTCGTACTGGTCTGGGAGAACAGGCTCAGTGGAGGGTCCCAGGCCGTGCTGCTCACATCCGACGGGGTAGCTGTAGGCCAGGCCGCTGCCGGGGGCTTCACTAGGCTGCGGGTGGTGGAGCTGGTGGTGCAGGTGGGATGTAGGCGACAGGTGCTGGGCGTAGTGATGGTGGCTCATGTAGGGGTCGTAAACCAGGGCCTCGCCCGGCTCCATGAGGGGGCTCAGGCTATGTGGGTGGCTGAAGGGGGGCGAGGCCTGGGGGCTGCCCTGCTGCTGGGACTGGGGCTGATGGGTGGTGGTCATGGGGGGGCCCTGAGGGGAACTCTGTGGCGCTGCTGGATCCAGTGCAGGGCCACCTGTCGAGTAGGATTCAGCTATCTGCATCTGGTTGAAGTACGCCTGCAGACCCACGCCCTGCGACTGCTGCAGGTACATCCTCTTCTGGTTCAGCCTGAGGGCAGAACAGCAGAGGCCGCTCATAACACGACAACGGCTCACTTCAGATATACTGACCAGTAACTTGACTCCATATAAATATGAATAAAATGACTGCAAAATTTAGCAGCGTGGATAAAATTCATAATGAAAATGGAGTGCAGAAACAAAAATACTGAGTACAAACATGATATGTCCTCCATCGAGTTTGTTGGGGAGGGGGGGTTTGGTCTCTACAATCTAATCTCATTACACTGTCTGAGATATTTATGAATAGCTCTTTATTTGCAATTGTAACCATTGCAAGTAGATTTTATAAGCTGTTCAACCCCTACAATAAAGAATAACAAAAAAAATTATAGGCAATTACCTGTGTTCCTGCAGCTGTTGCTCTAAACTTCGAGGAGCCTCCTTACAGAAAAGTTGACAGCTAGCAGGGCTGTTGGCCAAGACACTGGCCTTCTAGACACAAGAGAGATGTGGACTGATGACTGTGTTCAGGGTAATTACCATGGTTACTGGCTACAAACAGATTTATTATTGTTGCATCATAGCAGAGCTGGTCATTTTATATGGATATCCAAACGATGCGACTGGATGTTACCAGAGTTTCTGCAGATTTTAACAAGTTGGTGGCATTTTAAGATCTTTTTTAAGACTATTATTAATGCAACTTTTCCATACTGTCAAATATGTGAAGGAAAATTTCAGTTTCCAATATGAGTACAGAACAATACTTGGTGATGGCAGGTGTTTGCTGTTATTATTTTTTTATAACAGCGTTATACTTCAGATCTCATGTGCCTCTAATACCTTTGTACCCAAAGTTCCTAGTTTGACTGTTTTCTCAAAGGCTTAACCCAGCACCAACTGTGCTGTTCTCACTCCTGATCTCATTGATCTAGCACTTTTTCTTAGATGAAAATCATATTAACACATTCACTTTTAACTTATGACTTGTAGAAATAGATATATTCTGAGCTACACAATTTGCATTCATGCTTATTGGTTTCATGTTGGTTTAATTTTGTAAATTTGTTAACTTTTTTTTTTTTCCCTAAAATGTACTTTAAAGAGAGAGTTAAAGAGTTAATACAAGTTTATAAATGTAAGTTTTACATCATATTCCAACACCTCAACATTGTATTATTCACAAATGGTATATTTTTAAGATATTTTAGAAATAAAATTCTGATTACTGGCTTTTCAAGGACCTGCTTAAACCCTGGTTACACAAAGTAGCCATTGGATTAAATATGACACATCTGCTATAAACCCGAATAAACTGTGATTCTAGCCAGTGTCATGGTACAATAAGTGAGCGTCGTTGGTGTGGGACAGTACCTGAAGCCTATGAGTGAGGTACTGTGTCTCCAAACTCTGTCTGCGGGACAGGAGAGGTGGCTGGGGCCCACCTTGGTATAAAGCAAGGCCCTCCTGCTGCTTGGACGCCTCACCCTTTATCAAGCACATAAAGCATGACGCGTTAGAACAAGGGGTGTTTATGTCCATGTACACACATGCATGGACGCAGATCGCCTCTCCTGTCGGTTAATAAAGCTGTGCCAGGGTCCGGGTGCTTCATCGCGTGGTCTAACTGGATTATCCATGCAGTCTCCTGCTCAAATGCCTGTGTGGTGGCTGATCAGCCAGATGCCTTTCTCTAAATGGCATGTATCACAGGGATTATAAATTAGTTAAATGAAATGAAGGCAAATTAAAAGGATGATGGGGCCCAAACATCATAACAAACAAAGAGCTGTGTTATTGCATTAAGAGAGATGGACAAAGGGAAAACATCTAGATCTTGTCTGCTTCTGTTATTGATTTTGTGTGCTTTTTTTATAGTAAATCCTACATCTCTGTCCTCAAATGGTTTCCTTGCAGTGTGTCTGTGTGATGTGTATCCATCTTTGTGTGTGATTTCAGCTTGGGCCTATTGAGTGCCAGTCACTACTATGGGTTAGTCGGACTAACTTTAACAATGGCCGCATTCACTTTGGCCTAGGCTCCAGGCTCCAGGCCCCAGGGGACGAGAGACAGTAAACAAGCCACAGTTGGCAGCCTCTCTTGGGGTTATACAACAGCCTGGGCGCCCGTTTTTGTTTTTTGTTTTTTTTTTTGCTGCAACAGGGGGTGAGGATCATAGAGGGACTGAGGCTGAGAATGGGTTTGGGAAAAAGAAAGAACTTGAATGGGTTTGAATAGAGGATGTGTGTGTGTATTTTGGTGTGATTAGGAGGACTGACCTCCAGGAGATTGTGCAAGTGGTGCTGTGGTCCCAGGGGGCCCATGGCGGCCCCTTCACCAGAGCCCATCTGCTCCACAAGCATCTGGACTTTGTTCAGCTCCAGTATGCCTTTAGTCCTCGCCAAATTTTGGAGGTGCTGCCGAAAGGCAACCAGACCTGAAAGCACATACAAATCCAGACAACAGTTAGCATGGGTGATAACGAATGAGTAACTCACAATACAAGGCTTTCATAATATGTTACACATGACAGTGACATAATGACATCACAAGAATGTTCTACATGATTCATCGTGATGTGTGTGTAAAAGAACATCATAAGGCTGGGCCGTAATTCAGCTTGTACAGATTGTATCATTAAAATAAAAAAAAATACATAAATCACTACAACTTCCCTACTCCTCTTCACCAGTGTAATAACTGTATTTCACAAAAAACACAAAAAGTTTCAGTAACCTAAATGTAGTTTATTGTGATACTTTCCATTTTTATTCCACATTACAAAAATTGTATACAATATCGTTGTACTGCTGTTGAAGAAATGATACAGAATTATTGTAAATCCATCAGCTGCACATCTGGTATATAAACTATGATTTACACACATATTTTAGAGTCATTTTTAAATCTAAAAATGTTTTTCATTCATCATAAAACTGGTGGGATAAACTAGGCAGCTGAAAAAACGAGGATATTTTTGATAAAGTTTGGTTGCATTTCATATTAGTATTTTTTATTCTTTAAAAATTGTAATATTGATGGTGAAACAGCCCTAGAACTACATATAATGCACATAGTGGCAAAAGGAGGAATATTTCTTTCTTTACTGTATTCTGCATATATTGTGCACATGTGCATCAGTCCAGGAAACAATGAGTCTGTTAAGTTAAATTAGGAGGATCTATTGAAAGTGGCTGTATGTTTTGATAAACAATATTTGGTGCCAATATGAGATGATACATCACATGATTCAATACATTCCTATGTTTGATGCATGTCTCATTTAATTCTTGCAGTTTATCAATAGAATCACTTTTTTATTCATGACAGGGCATCAACTATTCTTCCTTTTTCAGAGATTCAGGTGCTTATCTTCTGTGACGGAGAGCTTTTTGACTTGACTGCATCTTTTATCTGCCCCTACTGACAGTACGGCCGTGTGTACGTCAAGAGGTGCTGTGATTGTGTTTACGTGTGCACATATATCTGTGTGTTTCTGTCCGACGGCAATTAGCTCCGACATGATCCATCCAGTGGTGACGAGCTGTGGCTGTGAACGATAGGACCTGACTCACCGTGATGGTGGGAGTTATTTAAAACCAGAGTCAGCACTCTGACGCAAAAGGATCCACCGCATCAACACTCTCCAAAGAGGATTACAAAAAATAAATAAATAAATAACCGCAAATGCCAACTAGGAGAACACAGGCTTTCGACGTAGCGCGAGGGCACCAGTGCACATTTTCAAGCTATAATTATAGTTTCTACTAAGCTCAGGTGATTTACAAGCATTGGAATAATAAAGCTCTAAAGGAAAATAAGAGGCACAGACATGGTAACATTTGCTCTTATATGTTTTGGCTTTGCTTTCCATTTAGTGCTTAGACTGAAAGTTTAAATCGTGAAAGAAAAAGATGATGGAGAATGAGGTGGTGATGACAGAAAAACAAAAGAGATAAAGAGATATAAGACATAAAGAGATATAAGAGAGAAGATGAGGGGAAGAGGGAACGATGTGGGCTGAAACCTTCAAATATCTGTCTGTGATTCACAACATGAATCATCACCGACGTAGTCGTCAGAGGGACTGGAGAAGATGTGAGAAGGGAAGAGAGAGGAGGAAGAGGAAAAAAGTGTGTGAAACTGAGAAGGGGGAGCAAATGAGAGGGTGGGAATGAAGCATTTTTATCCAGAAGGCATTATATATATATGTGTGTGTGTGTGTGTGTGTGTGTGTGTGTGCATATAGAGGTGTGCAGCTGCAGTGGGGATGCTGCGTCTGTATCATGACAATCAGAGCTCTTCCTCTTAACGGATGCTTCAGTGCCGTCTAAGCGTCACACTTATTCACTATGACACTTAAACATCACACTCTTTGCACCTCTCATAATACTGTCTGATCTGGCATATCCAATCTGTCATTTAACCCACACTTGTGACCGGTTATTTTAATAATTTCTCTCAACCTGTCGGACTGATTTTCTACATACCGCACAATGTGGCACATATGCAGGAAGGGATAAAGGGACAAATGACCTCTTGTTTCGGTTTGCAACTGTGATTTGTTCTCATTTTCTTCAAAGCCATGATCTGGGGTTCTGTAATTTTTATTCTTAGGTCAGAGAAAATTTTACTTGAAGTTGAAAATATTCTTGCCAAGACAAGAAAAAGTGTTATTTTAAATTTGAAGAATGTAAAAAATGCAGAAATAGCTTATCATGTATCTAATTAAATGGAATGATTTTTGGTAATTACAATCATGTATTTATTAGATTTTAGATTTCTGGGCCAATGATCCCAATTAAAAAATGCTAGGATGATATTTAAAGCATCAGAAATGGATGCACCTGGAGCATCATCTCTGTCAAGTGGCATTCACAGCATCACAGATGTTCTGCCACTGGTGGCTTTTTCACTTTTCCTCTAATGCCAGGAATGGAAAAAAAAATACTATTTCCTTCCTTTGTTTATATTTTTTTCCAACAGTATATCACTTTCACTACTAGTGACGTTCGTCTTTTTATAGAGTTTTGCTGTAGCGTCTCTCCATTTCCTGGGCATGTGCCAGAGTATTTCCACATGGAAATACACGGCCTCCAATTGATGATCAAGTGGGATTCATCATTCAGTTACTGCACATTTGGATGGTTTTGCTTTCTATTTCTCTGACACAAAATTAAATGGAGGCCCACTGTTATTCAGCAGACTCAAAAAAGAACTGGATGCATCTAGTGGTATTATTAAAATATGTAAACTAAGGTAACAAAAGGAGGTGTCAAAAGGTCTTGAGACTCTATTACTTTAAGGTCAATAGAGGCTTTTAAGGTTCATTTGTTCTGGCCGGTGAGAAGCCCAATCATCTTTCTATTGTTCTTTGAAAATGCAGTGTCACACCACACAGTGAGACTCTGTGTTAGGACGCTAGAAGGCTTCTCTGTATAATCAGGTCAATCCTCAAATGGGGTGGCTGGTTTTCTCCACCAGGATTCTTAACCCTTTATGCAGCCTGAGTGCGTACAGAGGACAGGGCTCCAGAAACCAGAATGAAAACATAAGCAGAAATCAGTGAACACTGGTGTTTCAGACCTTGAGTGAGCGAGGTGTCCGAGGCACGGCGTCCTTCTCTGAAGCTGATGGGGGAGCGGTTGTGCGCCTCCCTGTGCTGGGAAGTCAGAGCGGCCATTGCTGGATTGGCAGGCCGGGCGCTTAGGAAAGGCGATGGGGTGACTCCGGGGGCAGAGCTGGTGGCTGGGACCACTTCACTGAGACATGGGGGGTCCTCCAACAGACCGAGGTCACTGTGCATGGAGCCCATATCGTAGCCGATGTCCGAGTCCACACTGCCCATGGAGGGGTTGTGACCTAGAGTGAATAATTTACCTATGGGGGAAAAAAAAATGTGCATTTAATGTGCAGTAAGTGAAGAACCAAACATTAAATCCTATGCATTTTGAGGATGTGTAAAATCATACTTCTCAGGAGTCAGGACTAAAATTCACGTTACCAAATTCAGATTAATGGGCTCCATCAGCTGATGTGTACCTTGGTTTGAAGGCCCTGGTTGGTTTGTGACCTCAGACAGGGTGTGTCTCCGCTGGCCGAATCGAGCCGTCTGATAGGCTGAGAGCAGGTGGGGTGGGTCGTCATCTGTGTCGGGCTCCTCTGTCTCAATGCCCTCATCGATTGACGTCTCCATCATGTTGCTAGGTGATGAGGTGGAGGACTTACGCAGGACAGTGGTGGGAGGCAGCGGGTCTAGCAGGCAGCCATTTACCTAGAGTGAGGGAAAAAATGACAACAAACAATTTAGCATTCAATGTTGACAAAACCGAAGAAAATGATAATGGTTACAGCTTTATAATTCCCGCCGTTCACTGGTCTCTTACAGGTGTGTGTGTGTCAATGCATTTATGTTATTATCCTTTATATAAGTAGAGAGGAGACTGCAAATCTGTCCAAAATGTGCCATTTCAGACAAGGTTGGAGCCACACAAACACACACAAACATCATATAAATTATATGACAATAAAATACATGACAGCATATTAGAGATTTAACAAATGTTCCTCAAAAGCTGCCAATATACAAGTGAACCAGGCGAGATGTCTCCATCTCAAAGTCATTTTAAGTCACCTCATGACACCAGCTTCTAAAGTTTCAGGCCATTTAGCAGATTGATCCGAGCAGAGGAAGCAGCATCCTTGCTTGGTACTGTCAAAGTTCTGTAATATTGACCTTTGGAAACCCAAATTCAGACGGTAGAGCAAACCTTGGGAATACATACATACATACATATTTATGTTCGCATAGTTTTTTGACAGATGTCGACCTGAACATATGATGGAAGCAGATGTAAGATAGACTTATTGGTAAGAGCATTCTGACATTTTAACCTACAGGTGGACAGGGCAGACCCTCTAATCTGAGAATACAGAAGAGAATATAATAAGCAATGATACGCGAGGGCTTTAAAATGTGTAATAAACGTGCTCCAAGGTAGACATTGTTCTGAGCATGTAAGCTTTGTGAAGATACATGCTTGTGCATCATATCACCATAGTCCAGCCCAGACACGAATGTCTCTTTTTGGCCTTCAAAGAAAGACAGTACTTGACTCAAATATAGACTGTTTCAGTTTCAGTCTATTTACTTCCTGCTAAATATGAGGTGTAAAGGAAAGAGAGTCAGTATTAAAATAGCTACGTATCTATATTAACAGATAACAGAACTGGTGTTCCCTGGTCAAGACCTTATGTGAAAGTCAGCATGAAGAGGATTAATGTTAATGTGATGTAATCTACTGTATATTGAGACAGGGCCTTAGTCTATGAACTGTGAAACATGGTGATGGACTGCTTTGACTTTGCTTCAGAAGAAACACAAGTTTTGTATTTTTTTAAAAAAATTTATTTAAAATTACTATTAAATCATAAAGTTATGCTGCAGAGTGTTAAAAGCATGCTGTAGCTGGAGCAGAGCCTGCATGCGGGCCTGGCTGTTGGTGTAGAGGTGGAGAGCCGGGATAAAGGAATGCAGGGCCAGGAAGTTAGAGTGGACAAAGTGCTGTGTGACTGGCACATACAAACAGAGAGAAATAAATTCACACGCAGTCACACAAACACAGACAAAGATCATCTGCATGAGTTGCCGCAGTAACCGGAAAGCCTGGTGTCGGGCTGGGGAGAGCAGCTTCGCCCAATTCCCCATCTGCTTTCTGTAGTGCACTGGGATAGGAATGCTGTTACTCAACACATACTCAGTCTGAGTACAAGGAAAGAAAGCAACATTGGGAAATAGGCAAAAAGGGGGTGGGGGTCATAAAGGGAGAGAGAGAGAGAGAGAGAGAGAGAGAGAAGTAGGGGGAGAATAAGTGGGGTGGAAAGGGAAAAATGCACAAGAACAAAAAAAAAAAAAAGATGAGCTGTTGGCTGATGGGTGGGAAGTTACAGTGGTAGGATCGCTGGGGCAGCGCAGCAGCTTCCTGTCCATGTGTGTTCACTCAGTTTTGCATTAGGTCACATCATCATCACAGGACCACTTACATAACCAGGCTCCATTCACACAGATAACAACGTCTCTGTCTGCTCTGCTTACCACACACACACATACGGCACACAGATGCACAAAAGAAAATGTACACACCATCACACTGTACACTGGAGCCAGGAGGGGGTGGGGGGGTGGGTGGACCAGACAATACATCTTA
>JAPQRQ010000006.1:20311354-20326947 GCA_037367365.1 Apogon talboti | reverse complement strand
CCCCCCCCCCCCGGAACAGAAAATACATCTTAAAAAGAGCAATACGACATACATGTGTATATGTGTGTGTTTGTAGTGCTGCAGGAGTGCGAGGCCGTCGGCTCAGACCGCTGGTGTCTGCGTTCTTTAATGGTTTGGCCATCTCAACAACAAGCCCAGAGGAAAAGGTCGCAGGTTGGCACAGATAAACAGAGGGATATCACAGTATCTGTATGTGTGTGTGTGTGTGTGTGTGAGTGTTGGCATGCTCGCCTAAAATGTGCATGTGTCTGTCTCAGAGCTGTGCAGGACTGGCAGCTGTCCTGTCTGATGTGAGTGTTGGCTGAGTGCTTACATAAGAGAACAAGTCGGCCGCACTCTGGAAGGTTGACGGAGAAAACCAACACTTAGAACCTCAGAGGAGGCTAGAGTGCACGTACAGACTCACACACTCATGCATTTCTGATCCACGGCAAGTGGGTATAGTTATCAGAGAGAATCAGCGTCAAGCTCATCGTGATCTTTTTACTTGTGCGACCTTGGAACGGCAATAATAATTTATATCCATTATGTGAGGGCAAAATTGAGGAGCACAAACAGTAAACATCGTCGTCCCTGTAGTTGCTGGTGTTGGACCTACTTTGGGTGTGTTGACGTCCTCTACCATGAAAGTCTGCTCCAGGGGACAGGCAGTCTGGGGGAAGGTGAAAGCATCGGAAGAGGCTTGGGGCACAGCAGGGGAGCGCAGCAGACGGACGCCCTGAGGGAGCAAACCCACCTGGGCTGAACTGCTGGACGACTGCAGAGAGAACAGAAAACATAAAAGAGTGAGCCTTTGACATTACATCAAAAACCCTCTCCAGTTCAGGTCCAGTGCTTAACAAGATCCCCGATGATAACACATTTACGACAATTCTGAGATGCGTACAATTTGACTTTATAATCCGCGGCAAGCAGCAAGAAAAGAAAAGCAGACCTGAGACGGGTAGGGGGGATATTAAAGAGAAATAGTCCAGCGTCGGTAAGAAGAGAGTGGGCAAAGAAAGAAAATAATGAATAATGTAACTCAGGAGATGCATTTAGATCAAGGCTGAGCAAAGACCAAGCGAAGACAGAACCAGGTAGGATAAATGAATGAAGGGGTAGTGTCTGTCTGTCTGTTTGTTCTGGCTGCAGGTGTGAATAACAGCGCTTTGATCAGAGAGGCGTGAATGGTAATCTCCGTGCATGTTATTCAGATCCCTGTTCTTGCTGTGACGCCTCGTGGTTACCTTGACGACGGTCTGTTCAGCGATGGTGCTGGGCCTTCGTTGGCGGGCGTCGAGCCTCTGTTCGACGGGGAAGCTGCAGCGATGGGCCTTGAGCCGCTCCACCAGCAAGTAGTAGATAGCAGCAAAGTGGTTGTAGCTTTTGTTCTGCAGAGACTGTGGAATGACAGACGACATAAACAACTATAATGGAGGTTATTACTAATGAAAACCAGTCATTTTCATTTAGCTCCACTTTGACAGCTTCTAAAGATTATTCCTTAATTATCTCTGAGTAAAATGAGCTTATTGCAGTAGCTTCAGAACAAAATGTAGATTAAAAACCAACATTGATTAAATATTTTAAACAGAAATGACATGTATAGAATAGACAACAATAGGTTACAGCTTCTTCATGAAAAGCTTAAAAAACTGAACTGGACTAAAACAGGGGTTGATTTTTCAAAGAAGTCACTGATGGATGGATTTTCAAGCACCGAGAAAAGTTTACTATGTTCAAATATTTTAACTTTATTATAACAATTTGGTTTTTCTCAGCTTGTATCAGTGTCATCAGACTCCTAAAATACAGTGGGATTCCAAAACGATGACCGGATAAATAATCCTTCATTTCCACCTCTGCCAAGTAGGCAATTTACTCAAGAGTGACTGTTAAAATCTGCAAAAAGTCCTGATTGGCAAGAAACATTAATCAAGTTAAACTGGTTTTAATGACATTATATGATATCCTAATAGTTGCTCTAAACCTGTGTCAGACTGAGTAGGGTGTTGACAGATACCAAACCGACAGGATACATAATCTGCAGGTCAAATTGACATATTTTGGGTCAGTAAAGATTTTATATAGTATTTCCATCTGAATTTTTTGGGGGTGGGTTTCAACACATGAAAACAATGATACAGATCAGAATGCATTTTCATCCTTCACACTTTTTCCGAGTTTATTTTATATTCTTCCACCAGTGGACGATCACTGGCCTGATAATTGTGTTCAATGTGTGCTACTTTTAATTCATTAATCATGCTAATATTGCTAAGTAACCCAAATGACATACCATAAGTGTGTGTGTGTGTGTGTGTGTGTGTGTGTGTGTGTGTGTGTGTGTGTGCGTTCCCATTACAGTAAAGTGAGATCAATTTTATGTAAATAGTGCAATATTACAAACCACATATTTGCCTCAAGGCTTTATAACCTGTGCAATTTGCAACATCCTCTGTCCTTCAACCCACTGTATCACTTCACATTTTTCAGAATATTGCTGTTCAATCTACTATGAGGAAGTACTTTAAGTGTGAACTACATTTTCCAAGTAGTAATGCGGTTACGAGTTCTGTCAAACTCTTAATGATGGTACAGTTTTACACAGGCCTGTGCTCCTTCTTTTTCACCACTGGAACACATTTCTAAATTTTTTGCATTTGTGCAGTTTATTTATCACTGTGCTTTACAGCACAAACTGAAGTCAGCAATACACCACTCCCTTTACCCCACGACTGTTCCTGCACTAGTGGATTAGTGCCTTCATCATGGTGTACAGATGTGAACAAAGCACAGCAGTGATGCAGGAAGTCCTCTACTACTGATATTACGATTCCTGTAGATCTGACTGTCAAATACAAAGCTGAGGCCTCACCTCTATAGTTTTGTGCTGGTCAATGCCGAGGCTGTGCATCAGGCGGAGGACCTGTTCACTGTACTCTCCCACCCCCACCTCGCCCTCTGCAGATGCGGACTGTTGGTACAGGACAGGCCTCTGCACTGGAACGTCCAGAGCCATCCATTTGTGCTCCTTAATCTGGGCCACAGACAAGCGCTTTGACGGGTCCAGGACCAACATCCTGCGGATCAGGTGCTCACAGTCTGGGAGGGGAGGGGGGGAAGACAGATTATAAAGGATGTGACAAGGTTTATAACCTCCACTTTTAATAATAACACTTTCAAAGAGGAAGAGGTTTTGATATGTTCCTTAATGCTGAACCCTTCTTGTATAAGTTAAGAGGAAGCATATCAAGCCACAAAGCGTCATGTCCTCTTCAACGCTGCCAAGATGAAGTGGGGCAGAAGTAACACGTGGGACATTAAAATCCTCTAAATTCTTTTCTTAGTTTCTTGGGCCGTCACTTCTCGACAGACCTCTTTTCTACTTTGCTCCCCACCTAATGAGAACTCCTCACCTCTAGTTAGTGGCTAGATTAGTTTGACGTCAGACACAGCTGGGTTCTTAACAGGATTACAGTTCCCTTGGCTGTGGTGCTTTGGCCTGCATGCACCCCTACTGCCTCCACTGCATTCCTGTCTGCCACACGGCATCCTTATCCATTACCCCGCTGCTAAGATGGTAAAGGAAAACAGGTGTGTTCTCAGCCAATTAACCCTCAAGTTGCTCATACTTTCCTTGATCTTTAATGCTTTTTGGGTTGGCTGAAATTAAGTACATCAAAGAAAAAAAAAATACTCAAAATAAAACATAACAGCTGTGATGTATTTTTGCAGACCACTTTGCTTACACCTGATTTAAGCACTCCTTTTTAAATCTTAAGTTGGAGGAAATATACTTCTCTAACACATATTGGTTACAAGTGAATAAAGTGTAAATTTAGTAGTTTTGACAGAATAGTGATTTTCCTTATGCTGTAAATCGTTTGCAGGTTTTATAGCTAGATATCCTATCTTCTGCTACAGGGTTGAGAAGGAAAACAGTTCAGGCCTAAGGATCTGCTGCCAACTTTAACTCCCTGCTGTACATTCTTTTGGTTGCCCCGCTGATCTACTAACGTCTGCTTGCATCAAATGTTTTTTTTATCACTTGCCTGGCAGTTCAGCCAACCCCTTTACCTCATACTGTGGCATCTTAGCAACGTGTGCAACCTGCTTCAAATACAGACCAATTAGACACAATTCAGCTCAGTTTGTTTAACCAAACATACTTATTCTCCATTGGTTGCAACTGTCATCGTAGTACCAACTGAACCTCAGTGTATTGTTTTTTAAAGCTCATAACCACCAGGGAGGGTTTGACTATGCAAGGGCCACATGCATGACCATATAGCTGGCTGATTGATTGACACACCGTTTTAGTCAGTTCATTATACCACAATGACTCAACCGCAGAAACATTTCCAGTTAACACTTGCAAGTCCCAAGTGGTGTAGAGTTGCACCAAGACCTCCAGTGGAGAAGAGACAAGAACTGTACTCTGTTTGGAAAGACACTGAGGCAGAGTTGTTGTAGTTTTCCACTATTCTTATGGGAATAAAGGCACAGGAACCAAACAAAACAGATTACGAGCTATACATAGCATCTAAATGGTGCAATTTTTGATTTCAGTTGAAAAAAATGTTACCCTGTCTTGTTTCGTAATGTGCTGTGATTGGTGAGCAACACAAAATGGAACAAAAACCATCTTCAACTAGGTTTAAAAAAATCAAAACAGTTCAATTGTGCATACGTTCACAAACTCTTGTGGCTTTTTTCTGTTTTATATCATTACTTCTTTTCAAAACAAGCTGTTTTCAAGCATCATGCTGGGCTTGAGATGAGGTTATATGATTCACACTGTGAAGATGTTACAGTGAAAGTTACTGTGTGGTGCTAGGCTGTGCTGTGCACCACAGTGTTGGCCGGTGAAAGGAACAGGCAGAGAGAAGATGGACTGTTTCTGGATGGAGGAAACGGCACACTCTGTTCTCCTTGTTCAGGGAACAGGGGCTGGACTTGGGGGTGGGGAGGCAAGATTGAATGTCAGTCTGGCCACAGGAGCTGACATTACACTCCTACATTCCCCTTAGGTCTTAATTGTTTCAAGGTCCTGAACAAAACAAAAAAACTCTCCCCACACCCCCTGTGGAGAAATCGCCACAGATGGGATACAGAGAAACAGGCAGGATCAGAGACTGACGGACGATGTCTCACAGAGAGACAGACGGAATGAGTCACACAGACGTACAGAGAGAGACAGGCTGCTGGAAGGCTTCACTGGCTCTTCCCCAGGTTACATAAACAGCTGCAGCTCTGGACTTAATCTGCAGCTCGCTAGCATAGCCACTAACAGCAGGGCTGCAGCGAGACAGTTCGCCAACCTGACTCACTTTGAAGACGGCATTATGGTGTTTAATTAGTCTCAAAACCTGCGCACACAAAAACCAGGCGCGTGCACACAGAGCGGAAATCCTCCCATTGCGACAATGTTCTTCCACTCTCAGATACTGCTGTGTGAGCTTGAATCACATGCCTGGCTTTTATGCGTGTGACTTTTGAGACTAATTAAACGTCATACATATACATTACAGATGACAATGACGGAGAGTTTCCTACCGTTTCCCCTTCAAAACAGTAAAATGCTCTCATTAAAGAAATGGTTCCATGACTGGCTGCCACAAGTGTGTCTGCCAATGAACATTTAACAGTAAGGGGTCTCAAATACAAAAGCATGAGTTGTTTTGTACTTCAGCATCGCCCTTCATAGGCAATCATATGCCATGTTTGTGTCTATGAGTGATGACGATATTTGCGTTATATGAGGATATGGTGGTGTTCTCTCACCTTCTGTCATGAAGTAGGGGATGCGAAACCTTCCTTCTAGGACCCTCTGTCGGAGCACAGGAAGAGTGGGCCCATCGAAGGGCAACGCACCGCACACCAGAACATACAGCACCACCCCCATACTCTGAGAAAAATAAAAGATGCAAACAGAAAAGTCAGAGCTTGGAGCGATAACCACATCTGCATCAATCACAGAGTCAGGGGTTAAATAAATCTAAGACTGTTGCTTTCATTCACAAATATGCAAAGATATGACACAAAAATATAAGGAATATCTGTGATCTACAAAATCCCAGCCCATCAAAGGAGTGGAAGAAAGTCCAGAGTGTCTCGTATGTAAACTTCTGCAAATGCAATTAAAATACGAGTGGAAAGAAATCCTTCAGCCTTACCCAGATGTCCAGCTGTGGGCCCTCATACTGTTGGCCCTCGAAGACTTCGGGAGCAGCGTATGGCGGGCTGCCGCACCACGTGGCCAGAGGCTCCCCGGGCTGGAAGAAGTTCCCGAATCCAAAGTCTACACAAGAGGCAAAGTGTGGTTAGAAAGGAAATGTATCGCTTACTGTAAACATTATAGTGTGTGAAACTGTGAAGCCGTTTCATGAATGTATGGTTTTGGACACAGTATGTGGCCGTGTGGTGTGAAGCAGCTTCTGTGAAAAGAGAAGTGGTGAAAAGCACATGGTGGAAAGATGAAGCTACAATAGCGGCGGCATTGATACTGTACAGGAGATCAGGCCGACCCACGTGGACAGTATGGGACTTGTGTGTTTCACTGGGGTCTGTAGGTTTTTTTAATGACATAATATGGAATTCACATATTTGTACACGGAGGAAACGAGCCCACGTATGAGGTAACCTCCCTTAGGGGCTGACATGAGGTCATCCAAAACTGTGCTCTGATTCGATGTGTGCAGAGTGATTAGAAGTCAGATTTAATCTTCGGGAGAAGACTGAGAAGTCGAACACACACTTGAACAAACGCTGAGTAACTCACGTCTGCCTTTCATTAAAATCCAGATAAAAACTATATCTGGGTTTTGCCAAATCACACCGAGTCAAATTGTGTGGCTGCGATTACTTAGCCAATTCGGGTTTTTTTTCTATTATTTTGTCTCACTTTCCTTCCAGTCAGTAGATTAATCCCATCTTAATTTTACTCAAACCTTCTCCATTGAATCATCCAGTGTCCTCTTCTCTGCTTAGTTTTATTAGACTTGCTGCTAGTGCTTACAGTCGGTGCTGAAATGTTTAATCCTGCATTTGCTCATTATTGGAAAATTAATCAGTGACATGAAAAACTGAAACTGAAGTTCTAAGATACAAGGATTTCTGGGTTGTCGTTTCCAGATCTCTATTTTTGTAAATCAAATTCTTTTGTTTTTGGACCAGACTTGACTTCAGGCAAAATAAACCATATTAACACACGGATGCGGCCCCCGCACCAGGGCAGAATGATAAAATAATTATTACTGTACTCGAATTTAGCTTGTATTTCCAGCTGAAAGGCTTATAAAATGTGTTTTGCTGTTTTACTTAAGTTTATTCAAGTACATTTTATCATAACCAGTTTAAATGTTCTACATCTATTTTTTTGACTATTCAGATAATAAAGAAGAATTGAAGAGAAAAATAATATATTTTACATTCTGAAATCAGAGACTACAGATATATACTTGTCTTAATCTTATTTTCTTCTATGTTTCTGTTTCATTACATCTTTCATTTAATGATCTGGTTTCTTCAGCTTTCACTCTGGATCAAAGATCAGCCTCTAAACTCACCCCGTAACAAGTATTTATCATGATTTCCTGATATTTCATGGTCATAATGATAAAACTGATTAATCAAGAAAATCTAGACACGGTTTAGGATTTCAAGCTCCGTCACTTCATTGTCCATGGTACCATGTATTCATGTCATGGGACCTGAGAAACACAGGGGCAAACATTCACTTAACCCTCCATCCTCATCCTTTTTAAATAATTTGAAACAGTTACATAAACAGAAAAAAATGCAACGCAAAATAAATAAATTACACTGATTAAAAAAATCTGGCTTACATAATAGGCCTGGAGGTGGTGTGGGTTCACACACACACACACACACCCACACACACACACACACACACTCTCACACACACACACACACACACACACACTGCTGACTCTGTGAATGTGGAGGAGACAGAATCCAATCCCTTTTCCTTGACTCTGTTCTGCATCGTGACCATTTAGATGATCTGACACTGTATCTGAGACCGACCTAAACACTGACCACACAAAAAACAAAGCAGGGCTGCAACTTAGAACTACTTTCACGAATTAAAGCTGCAGTGCTTGACCTTTTTTTGCGCAAAAAATCCATATTTACATTTTCGCATATTGTAATTCAAGTCGTCTGAGATGACTTCTACTCACTTCTGTGGACCGGTTCTCTTTTCAGGCTGTTGGGGTGGGGTTAAATATGTGATTGACAGCTTTAATTATAGATCAATGGTAAGATATCAAACACAGAAGTCAGAAGGTTTTTTTTTCTTATTTTCTTTTTTTAATCATCTGCTTCAGAGATAAAATGTGCCAAATCTTCCACACTTTGATATGATGAATATCGAAACAAATGATTAAAGTGTTGATATATAGATTCACAATACTGTGCAAAATCTTAGGCCACCTTTTAGAGTTGAAATGAGCAGACATTTATTTCTCATTCTCTTTCTTCAGATACAAGAAGACGCAGGAAATATGTGCACAGCCTTAAAAGACACACAAGAACTGAATTAAATGTGTTTTAAAGGTTAAAGTCACTATTTATTGTGTCCCCTGACCCCATGACAAAAAGTAGTGCAAACAATTAGAAACATCTGACATGTGTTGAATGAAACCTGGTATAAAACACCGGAAAATGAATGCAATAAATCTCATATTGTCTGAACAAAAGTGCTAAAGGGAAGTTAAGTGCAAAGGAAGGTCACATTAAATATCACCTCTATGGTTTATAGAAGCTGTTTTTTCCCCTGAAACTTTTGTTTTTACTGCTGTATATACTTCCCATATATCCACATTGTATCTTAATACAGAAACTGAGAAATGCATATGTGTGGTCATCAGAACTTTCCTAATCTAATTTTGACCGTGGACTTTTGCACAGTACAGTATTATATAGTGTTATTACATATATACATGGGTTTATGTATATTTTTACAACACATTTATGAATCTTACACTAGAAGGAATCTGAAAAGTGAATGCATTCTAATGTGTAGACAGTGTTTTGAGGCAGGAGGAGCTCAGAGACAAATATTCCTTTTGAGTAAAACCCATTCTCTCATTAATTCATAGAATTACAAATTTTGACTCAATGCTGTCTTTAAAACTATAACCAACTCGCACTTTTGATTTCACGTTTCGTCAGTAGTGACCCAATTTGGTAAAGTTTCACTATTTTTGTTCTACAAATGTTTTGCTTGTAGACCAGTGTAATTATAATTTAGTCTTACAGCTGCAAAAGGAAGGTATGCATTTCCCCCTTGATTTCGGCTCCTGCAGCTTTAAATATTTTGTTTTTATATATTAATGGTATTGTCTTAAAATTAAACCTGCAGGAGCTGAAATCACAAGGGAAAAGAAAGGCCAGACTTTGAAAACACCAGCTTCCCTCAGCTGCTCTCACATCCTCTCAGACTACTTATATTACAATACGCTGAAAGATGATTGTGGATTTTTTGCCTGATGACGCTAAAAAACTATCAAGCACTGCAGCGTTAAGTCCAAAGCCTAAAAGTCTGAAAGTGCTACAGACAAATTCAATAAATAAAAGCAGTAGGACTGACTCAAATAATATTTTTTTATCGCCGACACTGAGGAAGCAGATGACGGTGATCAAAAATCAAACTTAGATTCAGAAATGAATAAAAGTGACCTAATATTTTGGCCATTCAATGGAAAGCACATATGTATTTGGTTTAACAAGGTTTGTAGAGTGTAACTCACAATGGAAAGAGAAATAATGGTTATGTGACTTTTATTACTGCAGAATAGTCAGTGGCAGGTGTGGTGAAATAAAGTGGAGGGTGAAGCGGCGCAGCACCGTGGGGTTTATTACAAGTGTGTTTACTGTCTGATGCTGCTGTGAAGGTGAGATGTGAGATGCGAGCGGTGTGGAGCAGAGCAGTGCAGATGGTTTATCGTCAGAAGCTGTGACCCATTTCATGGAGCTGAATACTGAGCAGACTGGTTGACGTCAAAAGCTCCAGCACGCTGCAGGCTACTAACAGCACTCACAGCTCAACAGGAAGGGTAGGGGTGGGTTGGGTTGGGGGGTGGGCTGGGTGTGTGCCGCACACAACATTAGCATAATATTAGCCTAAACATGTCACAGTGGAATATACTCCAGCTAATGGCTTATAACGTGTGGATGTGGCAGATGTTTGAGTGGTGCCATCACGCTGCAGTGAGGCGGCAGCATGCAGCAGTCAAATATGTTACTGTGTCATTTCCAATAAAACCGTGTGAGCGCTGGTGGAGCTGTAGCTCATAATGCAGTGCCCTGGATTCACTCTTCCTTTCTCCTCATCTCACCTCTGCTTACACCTAGTTGTTGTCAATTCCACTTCTGCTTGTCCTTGCTTTGTGCTAAAGGTCACAACACCTATCTTAACCTGGGAGTGGTTTCATTTTGGAATGACGTCATTGGAGTCCTACATTTTGGAGATATTGGTTATGGTGCTTCATCTATCATGGTATGCAGATGTTAGATGTTGTTTATGTTGAGTTGTTTTACCATGTGAAAAGCCTAATGTTACACACACACACACACTTTACCTCAGTGAGGTTTAAAGACTTAATTATATCTTATAACTCATCTATCACCTACCATCGCATTTATAATATCCAGTGACTCCATGAAAACATAAGAGAGTCCTGCTCATTGATTTGAAACATTATCAATAATATGCAAGTAAAAACTTTAGTGAATGGTTGATATTCTACCAGTAGAGACTTTGTGAGAGAATTCTGCAGTGTTCTTTGTACGCAGCTTATAGCTTTGATTACAAGATGCATAATGCTTATGTAATGTCAGAATATGTGTCATTACATTTACTTCTGTCCAGAGTTGCATCCATTTTTGCCATGATCCTGTACTGATGAGGGGAGAGGCAGACCACTTTGTAAGGTCTTCACCATCACATCCAATAAATATCCAATGAGGTTAAGGTCTGGACTCTGTGGTGGCCAATCCATGTGTGAAAATGATGTCTCATGCTCCCTGAACCACTCTTTCATAATATGAGCCTGATGAATCCTGGTATTGTCGTCTTGGGAAAATGTTGGAGCCATGAGGGATGAAAAAAACCCCACTGGTGTTCAGACCTGGTCATTCAGTACATTCAGGTTCAGCTGAACTCATTTTATGGACACATAATGTTACTGAACCTAGACCTGACCTGAGGCTTGTACTGTAGGCACCAGGCATGATGAGTAATCACTTCATCGGCCTCTCATCTCATCCTGATGCACCCATTGCTCAGACCACATGACCTTTTACCATTGAAACAGTCCAATCTTTATGCTCTCTGTCAAACTGACGGTTCTGTAAGAAATGAAGAGCTACTCGCTGCATCAGTTAGTGTTAGAGCTTGATGCAGATGAAAAATATTGCTCACTGCAGTAGTTATCCAATGGAAGGATCTGACTGTTTGCTTGGTTCAATCCAGGTGGGGCCTTTTTTGGCTGAGCAGTGTGTATCAGATGTGTATTATATCCATATAGCAAATAGAGACAGTTTCTCCCATACCTGTCGTAAATCTGGGGATTCTTTTTACTTGATATACCATTTAATGGAGCATGAAACACCTTCAGCAGGTGATGCACTATCTGTGATGGGATGTGGATGCCATCAACCCTTAAAAAGAAAAATCCAATAGCACTTCAAGGTAATGAAGAGGAACCCTATATATGAAATAATGTATGGCATATGACACTTTGGTATTTTGTAAGAGATGGGTTGGATCAGGAAATGATAAATACCACCAAGAATGAAATGTATAAAATGAACCGTTCCTGTGTGGAATGATTTATGACTGGACTTGATTAGAGTCAAACACATTCATACAAATTGGGAATTGTGTTGAGGTACCCATTACAACCTCAACACAATTCCCAACAGAACATGCCTACTGTTGTCATGCATGGCCTCTGCTGATCTTCAGCTCCTCCTCCTCCTCCTCCTCTGTTTTTGTTATTTTTCTCTCCTCTCTCCATCCTTGACTCCTGTCAACTCCAGCGTGAAGAGACGGTTTGAAGTGAAAACATGAAGGGCACCCCCCGTCGCCGCTCCCCTCTACTTCGCAGCCACCATGAGTGTGACCTTTCTTTGACTGACCACTGCCTGGTGAAGCTTCATACAGACTGACCACAAGTGGCCTTTAGAAAACAGGGAGGCATCACGGTAATTCGGGTAAAAATCAAGGAGCAGACCAAGGTGTAAACAACAAGTACGATTATGGAACTTCAGCAACTTATTAATCAAAAATGACACGCAGGTTCCTTTTCTGGATTGAAAAACACATGAGGATTTTCTTTGCGGCGTGGACCGTCTGTCTCTTGTATAACACGCATCTGAAAGATTCACCCTTCTAAACTCTCCTTTATCAAATGTGTTGAGCAGGTGGCTGGTGAAAAGTATAGAATGTACCCTGATGTCCTCCCCAAAGACGCTCTCTCTAATCACAAAACAGGTAATGTTCTGTTCATTGTTTTCCTGCTTCAAATCTAATCTTCTGAGCAGACAATTGGCTGTGAGTCAGACATGTTTGTGAAAATTACTGCTGGGGTAATAACATCTCTAGGTTATCATCTTGGACCCTTCTGAGAAATAGTGGACAGAGGGATGGGAGTAATAATGCAGATGAAACACTCGTGGAGACATTTTTGAATTTCAACCTCCAGAACAAATAAAATCCACTGAAAACTGTTCGTCATGTGTTTGAAGGCTAACCCGGGTGCTCACTTGAAAGCCTGTCTAGCCAACTCCAACAAAGATTTAATTTATCAAACTAATCAGCAACAATTTGATCTGAAGTCCATAATATGAAGTCCTTCAGGGACGAGGACACTTTGTTTTTTTCTAGCAACACACACTCGTATCTTGTGCATCTGGGTTCTTTTCTCACTGTCCTTGTGCGATCAGCTCACCGTCAATAGATTTTGGTATCAGTTCTGAACGAAGCTTTAGATAAACCAAGGCCTGTCTTAGACCATTGTCACAGCAGAGGCCCTGCCACTCTGTTATGCACCTCTCCTTATCATTCATTCTTCATGCCCTCATCCTGCACCCTGTCTCCAAAGTAGCCAGTCCCAGTCCCAGACCCCCCCCCCCCGAAGCCTTCTCCTCCTCCACCCTGGGACACAGTGCTGGGGTGACATTCTCTCTTGCTAGCTCTAAATGCCAGTTGCTTAATAATCACACTTTGAAGCTTGTACTACAGACCTCCAGCTTATTCTCAAATCTCTGCCTTTGGGTCTTTTTCTTCTGTTCATCCACTTTAATGTTTCTCCCTCAGGATTAAACCTGGGGAGGTCACAAAGGGGAAGGTTTCTGATCCCCTTTGAGATATGACTTTAGAAAATGTGGCACAAACATTTAGATAAGAACTCAGACATTTGTAGTGACATCCCTCAGCCAACGGCTATCTCACAAGCAGCCTCTGACTGCTTTTCAACACAGTGCAAATGGTCCGCGCAGGTAGTTCAGACATTTCTGAACTGCACCGACACTGATGTCATGACAATGGATCCAATTAAAATCCCTCCAGACGTCGTGCGCATCCATGACTGAGCTTACAGTTCCTCCTGCAACGTATTGTAACCGGATTTGAGACGCCGTAGTCGAGTCATTTCCTGTATGGTGAGTCACATGGGTTTTACCACTGCCACGCCTCTTTATGAGACAAGCAGTAGGTTCTAGAATCTTTTGCCATAGTCTATCAAGTAGGGATGCACTGATGTATTGGCTGAGCATTGGTATTAGCTGATAAAAGATGTCGTTTCACCAATGGCAATGGCTGATGAATCATATTAAAGGTTTTTTTCATATATGTCTATTGAATTTGCTGATTCAATGTAATGTATGGCCAAAAGTCTTTAAAACAGTTGAGAGGACCTACACTGTTGCCAGTATAGTTGGGAAAAAATATTTTTACCTCTTCTCATGAAATGATTGTAACAGCATGATTTATTCTTGACAGATCAAGTGCAACTGGGACACAGTATGTAATCATTGAACCTGGTGATTACTGATGTGTAGAAGAGGAATGTGTCTGAAAACAAAATCATTCCAACTTTATGATGTAATAGTGTATACAGCACTAGTTAAAAGTTTGAACATTACATATAATCAAGATTTTCCTGGCACAAAAGGGTTGATAAATGAAAATAAAAAAAAATTAAAGAAAGAAAATAACACTGGCATCACTACTGACTATTGTGTAAAAATGTTGTTTTAAATATCAATATTAGGCTATAATTGATATAATCAGTGCATCCTGATATGACATAAATACTGGATGACTTTTTAACATATCTTCCAAACAACACGACTAAAATGCTATTTTCAACTGGACAAATCAGGAGGAAATTCACTTCATCCAAGACCTTTCTCTGTCGGTAAATGTCATGTCTGATGTTAGATAATAGCAAAATACATGAAGTTATTCGATAATCATTTATTTAGCCTTTATTAATCTACTTAATTACATGGCTTGGTTGTTTTTTTTGGTTTTGATTAATTGAAACAATAGTTTTTCCAGACAGTTGTTATGAATAACAGGCCATTGCTACTTTATACAAAGCTTTAACTATTGACAGTAATGAACAGACGTAAATTAAATTATATCATCTTGTTTTCTATATTTTTATTAAATTATTGCTACTAATGTCTTTGGAAATATCCCTATATGTTAAGTGAAATATGGTACGGTGAATAAACTGTAAAGCTTCTCTTTGTCTGCATTTATTACCATGTCGTCTAGCAGACAGGAAGTGTTACCATTTCATAACACTGGTGTAGCTTCCAGTCATTTGTTGCACATAATGTTTTTAGTTACAGTACCTGCTATCTTGATGTTCATGTGGCCGTCTAGCAGCAGATTCTCGGCCTTCAGGTCCCGGTGGACGATGTTACGATTATGGCAGTACTCCACCGCCGACAGGATCTGCCAGAACTTCCTCCTGGCCTCCAGTTCACTGAGACGACCATGCTTCGCCAGGTAGTCTGCAGCCGGAGAGGAAAGAAAAGGAAAGTAAGAGAGAGAGAGACGGAAAGAAGGGAGGAGGTGACGGCGTGACTATTTTACACCGACTTACATAACATGACTTTAATGGTGATTCAAACACAGTATAAGGTATCAAAAGACATCTGCCAGTGTAAGCATCCATACAGATTTGTCATTCCAATGAGTGTGGTCGCTCTGTTGAAAGGATAATTTACTTGTGATTAGGTGCAGGCGCGCTGCCAAAGGAAGTTTACAGCTGCTCTACATTATAGCATACTTTTTAATGTGCATGATGTAAGATGTAATTCTCCTTAGGAACCTTTCTTTGACACTGTGTGTAATTGTAGGCAAGAGCTGGCAGGGGAGATTGTGCTGTGATATTGTAGCCAGGGAAAGAAATGGGAGGACCAGATTTCTAGGAAATGGTCCTTGGATACACAATGTCCACATTAGTACAAGTTGGAACAGGCTGTAGGGTTCTGAGTTCGGTGGGAGGTTTAATAATGGTGTAGTGGAGTTTGTCGATAAA
>JAPQRQ010000006.1:20278678-20301080 GCA_037367365.1 Apogon talboti | reverse complement strand
ATGCATTAGATTTCTATAGCGCTTTTCAAGGCACCCAAAGCGCTTTACATTATTGATGCATTATTCTTTCGCTCTCAATGTCCATATCATGTCATGCTATGGGATGCACAGTCATCACGTCAACAGACTGTAGTTGAACAAATATGGAGGATTTTAGATCGACATCTGACAGTGCTCTCCATCATCAGAACATCAAATGCAGGAAAGTCTTCCAGAAGAACAACGTTCATCCCTCCAGAGTTCAGAGTGTACCAAGGTGAAGCAGAGGCATGTGGGAACCCAATACCTTACTACAACAATATCAAGTTGGTTTTTCCTTAATTTTGTCACAAAAAGCATTTACTCACAGTATCAATTCCTGTTTTAGTCTAATTTACATGATCAGGCCAGCGCTTCTTGACTTTTAGATTTGTACTCGCTGTGTGTGACTATAAAATCAAAACATATCAAAATAGCATTTATGTGTTAGAGATAGTTGTGGAAACAAATATGTTTTTTTCTCCGAATGGTCTTCTTTAAAAGGTAACATTTAAGCTAAGTGCTACGTAACGGCAGGAATAAATGTTTGGAGGACATTGTCTGCCAGAATGTAATTGTTATATCTTGCATAATGTGAAGTTTTCAGCACTAAACCAGGCAGCAATAAGTGATTCTGATCCCCAAAGAGCCATAAAATCAGCCTGTTTCTCTTTGAAGTTGCCTATCTGCGTCCGTCAGTGACGTCATTTTATAAGACCAGAAAACAATGTCAGCACATTTAACACGGCTCTTACTCGCAGCACATGATCAGGGAGAGATCAGGACATTGTACTCAGATTTCCATCAATCATGTGACCTTTGAAATCGAGGCCAGGATAACTGGATGAGCAACACAAGCTCAACCAGACTTTGAAACTTCCTTGTTTGTCAAAAACATCGTGGCAACAGTCCAGAGTTTTGAACAACTGATATGGGGAGGACGTAAATGAAGTGGGTGGGACAAGGTTTTTAAGATACTGAAGTCTGATCTTTAACTTGAACAGAACACTCACCAAAGATCTCCCCATTCTTGGCATACTCCGTGACTAAGTAAAGCATGTTCTTTGTCTCCATCACCTGCGAGAGGGAGAGGTAAATGTCAATATACATGTTCAATACCAATATTAAATATCAGCGTTAAAACAGCCTCCTGTAACAAGACAAACAAAATTAGAAACCACAAAATATTAGGACACACATACAGTAAGTGGCTGAAATATTACACAACTGTCCACGCGTCTCTGTGGTTAAACCGCCGTGTCTGCAACACAAAAATTGCATGAATGGCACGGCAGCTAAAAATGGCACCCGTGTAAGAGAACGGAGGTGGATGGTTGGTGTTGAAGAGTATATTTGAATGGTACTTAAAACCTTTGGGTCCTAACATGGTGCTGTGTTGTGTAGGAGTAGGAGAACTGATTTAGAAACAGAAACACTCGGGAGATGAATAGAATTAAATGCGGAGGGGAGAATCAGATGGAGAAGGGAGGATGAATCAGACACACCGAGCCAGACATTCACACTAGGAATCCCACGCTCATTGTTTATGATCAATTTTCCATCTGTTACACTGACCGATTCACGGATTTAGGAAATGAAAGCCAGTTTTTCTTTTTTTGGTTGGCCCTGGTTGTTGTGTAACAGACGCATATTGTTATCGGTTCTACCCGACATTTTCGCCTGTTTCTGTGAGGCTGGAATATAAGTGATTGATAAATTAAGCCTGGGTGTAGGTACTTTATGTAAGCACTGCGAGCCAGAGCAACATCTAGTCTGGGAACAACAAAGAGTTCTCAGTGCATACATTTTAATTTGACGCAGCAGGAACATCACAGGTGTTAGTCAAAACATTAGCGAAGGCCTTGTTTTGTTCAAGCGTGCCAATAAGTCAGCGGGCGTGATAGCAGGACACTGGCACTGGCTCACCCGAGTGGATCACAGCCATTATTAAATGTTAATACTTACACCGGCGTATGACAAGTTCAACTATCCAACGACATAAGGGACTAACTCCATTTTATGACAAACCTCTCGCTGTCTTTTGTTGTAACATCAGCAGCATGTTGACTTGTTGCCAAACATGTCAAAACACCACGCAGCCAAGACAAGTGTAAACATTAAAAAACAACACAGCAAGCTACTGTCAAAAAGCAGACACAGTGTTGGGCAGGTTTGTAAAATTAACACTCTGCTTTGTGAGTTGGGCTCGGTTTTGTTATTTTCACTTCATTTTTTAATTTTTTTTAGCACTTTCTTTATTGATACCAAAACTACTTTTTAGTATTTAACAACACTGGTTTACAAGATGAAGCGGTTCAAGAATAAAAGGAGTAAAAACACGACCAAACTGGTCCAGTAGTGATGAAAAATTAAGTAAAAATGGTCATTGGTTGTAGTTTTCAACAAATAGTAATGGGTCAAAATGTGAAATTCCAGTTCTACCTCAAAACACTGTCTGCAAATTAGAATACATTCCCTTTTCAGATTCCTTTTAGTGTCAGATTTATAAATCTGTTATACAAGTATACAAAAATCTATGTACAGTACTGTGCAAAAGCCTTAGTCCAACATTATATTTGTTGGTTTAGTGAATTTCTAATGACCGCATATATGCATTTCTCAGTCTCTGTATTAAGATACAATCTGGATATATGGGAAGTATGTACAAACCAAAAGCGTCAGGGGAAAAACCCAAAGTGGTCGTATTTAGCGTGACCTCCCTTTGCACTTTACATGTCTTCAACCCTTTTGTTCAGATAATATGAGATTTATTGCATTAATTTTGTAATGTTTTAGACCAGGTTTCATTCATCACATGTGGGGTCACAATAAATAGGGACTTTAACATTTAGAACCCATTTAGTTCAGTTTTGTGTGTCTTTTAAGGCTATGCACACATTTCCTGTATTTTCTTGTTGTATCTGAAGAAAAGAGGATGAGAAATAAATATGTATGCACATTTCAACCCCGCAAAAACAAAAAAGCTAAAGGTGGCCTAAGACTTTCTCACAGTACTGTTTAAGAAATGTGTATAAATATGAAATATTAATTGATATTGTATAAATATTAATATTGGCATTGTGTAAATTACATGAGGACTTTAGTACATATTGAGTGCTAGCTTTTAATACATAAAAAATTCTGGTCATTTTTACTGAAAATGAAAATAAAAGAAAATACAACAACCTCCAATCACCCAAGCTGTATTCACACTGCAGGCAAAAGTGACTCAAATCTGACCTGTCAGCTCATACAGTATGCGACTTAAATCAGTATTAGCCTAATGACAGAGGGAACAGCATACATTATATTGAATAAATTCTAATTTGCTCCACTTCTACAAGTGGTCCTGACTCAGATAGCAATCTGAGGTTTTGCAACATAACTTCACACCAGAATGCATGTGACTTAAGCTACTGAACACTGCAATTCATTACAACTGCACTGGGGGGAGTAACTCGGATACTATCCAGTCCTTCAAATGAGCTAAACCTTATACATGTAGCAGTGAAATACAGCTTACACTGTAATGCTAAAGTCATATGGATTCAGAATCATGAAATACCAAAGTGTTCACAAGAACCAGAACGCACAATGATTACTTGATACTTCATGTTTTTACTTAAACAACTTGTACTTGAAAGTACTGTGGAGTGGAGTATTTTCATGGAGTGTACTAATAATTTTACTGATGGAAATGATCTGAAACGCTGTGCATGTGATTCAGTTCAGGAGTGTGACAAAGAAAATATATGTGAGCAGACGAAATCAGATGTGAGCACACTTTCTCTGAAGCAAGACCAACAGTGTTACACACCATGTAGCTACAGTACATTTTAGCATTAAGATATACAATTACAATGATGCTGTATAATCATGAATCGAATCGCATTACTAGTTGCAATACCAGCCTGTGCAAATGTATTATTACAAACACTGTAGTTTAATTGTCCAGATTTAGGAGAATTCAGTCAGACTGTTAGCTCTTACATTTGAAGTATTCAGGCTGTTTTGGGAATAAATGTGGGAATAAATTGAATATTTGCGTTTTTGACCACTTTACAGACCAAACAACTAATCAACTGGTTGACAAAATTATCAACAAGAAGTGAAAAAGTAAGCAGAGTTTTCTAATGCCCAGCACAACACTTTGCCCCTCCGGCCTACCCAGGGATGAACTTTGAGTCTTAACTTTAAAACTTTCCAAAAATTTGTTAAAAAAAAAAAAAAAAAAAAGCAAAAATTGAGAGAAAGGCACATGTAAAGAACATGTGCCAAATCTGAAAAAGAATCGGGTGAAATTTGTAAAAAATCCAAAAATTGAAATTCAGCCAACAAAATATGCACTGGACCTGTCCTAGTAGTAAAGAATGTGTGTGAAATGTGAACAGTGTCGGAAAAATGGGTTGGACAATAATCTTGGATGGAAGGAATTCCTGTTATATAGATGAAAATAATTATTCACACGCACACACACATAACAACTCACCACTGACAATAATTGATGACATATTTTCACACTGTGGATGTACAGTATAATGTGTACAACCCCACTGTGTAGTATTTATGGTTTCAGACAAAGTGGACTCCTTGTTATGTGAGGAAGAACTGAATTTGTTATGTCATAAATTCTTATACAAGTGGAGGATTCAGAGTCTGAAGTCCAAAAACCATGAACTTCAGTCAGTGGCTTAAATAGAATACCCTCCTGCTGTTGAATGTAAGGCCCTGAGGAGGAGCAGCTCCAGTCCTACTGGTTCACATATGAAACAGGCGACATTACTTAATGTTTTAATACTAAAGACTTCATATTAATGATTTATGAAGTGATCTATATTTATTTATTTATCCACTTAGGGCTACAATTCCTTCAATAACCCAATATCTTCAAGCATTTCCTTTTGGTGATGTATCACCAAAACTGCTGTGCTGAGATACAGAAGCAGATCTGACATTTTATAAACAATATCCTGTGTGACCTGTGGCTGCTTCATGGTTGGAGACTTACAGAAACACTGTCTACAAAGTAGAAGAGCTGAGGAACTTAAGATGAACGGGAAAAAGGAAAAAGAAATTAAACACAGACAAACTGGGGTCAACCGAGGCCAGGCTACAGCAACATGACAAACAAAAGTGAGGACCACAATTACACTGTGTGTCCCTCTTTGTGTTCATTAGCTTAGGGTTTCCCTTTTGGGCCGCAGAGCCAACTTAAGTTTAAGAGACTGGAAGGAAAATCACTAATTGGCCTGAGCTGATTGGATGGATGGATCATTGGAAATAATGATACAGACCAAAATAACACAGCACATAGCTGGACTGCAGCCACATGGTTGTGTAATGATAATGAACTCTCATTTACTTTTCTTCTAAAAAACATAACGGGGCCCAAAGACTTATGTAATACAAGTGAACTACTGAAGCTGTCGCTAGCGGTCCGGCAGACAGAAAGCATCTGTGGAGCTTCTAGCTACAAAGTAATCTCCGTTTTGCGGCTAATGTACCAATAAAATGCGACTGCCGAACCCGAAAACTGTCACCTAAGCTTCCCTCACTCACATGGATGTGCATATGACAGTTTTAAACACAGGACACGATGATAAAAATGCTTTTAGCACAGATTATAAAGACAGATAATAATACCTATTATTATCTATTTTAACAGCACCATTATGAAGACCATCATGCACATTACTTACTGCTGCTAGAAAATTAAAACAAAATTTAAGCATGTTTGTGTCAATCAAGCCCTATATGATGGCATTAGTAAAATATCACAAATTTAATATTAATGTTTGCCAAATTCTTGGAAAAATAAGACAGGACTATAGAAGCTTTAGCATATGTTGTCCAAAGATATTGAAGTGGCAACTCTGAACTGTGTCCAATATTTTCAAAAGGTGAAAAAAACATAATCATCATAGTATCGGAATTTCTTTTACTTAATACACTAGGTTTGCACAAGTGTGCCCTCAAAACTTCAGAAAACAACGTTAGTGTCCGATGTGAACATGCTGAAGGACACCAGCTGTGTCAGAATGAATGTGAACAAACTCTGAAGTGTTATATAATTCTAAATGGTTGTATGAAAAACTAATTACACACAATTCACCTATTCATCAACTGCGTTCACACGTGACATAAAACTAAAAGAAAAAGAGAGGGAATGCCTGGAGTTCTATTAAATCACTCGTGCTACATTTCAGAACAAATTGCTTCTTGCATGTTTAGTTTCTGTGGTTTGCCTTTTTTTTTTTTTTAAATAAAGTTTATGATTCATTGCATAATCACTTTCAACATGAGATGACCTCCAAACATACATTTCTACTGAAGCATCAGAAAGCCACACCTCAGTACTTCATAAAGATAAGAGCCTGCTGTCACCTAATAGCACAGAGGAGCTAAAGTAACAAAGAGCCCTACTTACAGTATGCAGGTAAATGTTAAATAATCTTAAATACAATCCAGAAATTAACCATCAATATCTTCTCAGTAGATATCATACGATTTGTATTTTTTTTTTTCATTTTTCAGAAAACCTGGAGTAGTGACAACAAAATAATTACACCTTTTCACTACACTGGTTCAAGGAGGAAATTCCCTTTAAAGTAAGATGTATGTAGACCGACGCAAAACCCTTAACTCCTGATATTCAGTGTGCATTAAAACAGCTCCGCTTTCACACAGTTCTGAGCACACATAGCACCAAGTGTAGGTCAGTTATTAACTCCGCTCTTGTATCTCAAACTGCCGTACAGTGGAAGGTTCTACTAGGCAGCGCTTGTTTGCTAATGCATTAGAAAATGACCTGGTTTCATGCTGCGCTTCAACGCCCTGACTCCTGAAGTACCTCGACACGGAGCTGTGCACAGATCTGCTCTGGTCACTGATTATGAAGAGGATGAGAAAACTGTAGGGCATCACGCAGGTTTAACACTGGCCCCTAATTTCACCAGTATCCTGATGGCCTATATGCGCGGGACTAGTGCAACCTGGGAGCATCTGGTAATTTACAAATGACACCCTGACATTAAGGCTCACTATTAATACTCTACCCACAATGGCGAATAATAGAAAAATGCTCCTTACTGCTGTTGCCATGCATGTCATTCATCTGAAGGATTTGCGCTCTCTCTTTCTGTGAATGGGTCTCCCTGCTGTGCTGAGCAATGAGCCTCCTAAATTCGCTCCCCGAATGCTGTTAAAACTTTCATTTATAATTGCCAGTGCACTGCCTATAATTTCTGTGAAATAGAATAAATGCGTAGATGGACCAAAAAAAAAAAAAAATTGCAAATCACATTAAATAGAGTCACAGAAGACCATTATAATTGCAGGATATCTGTATTTGCCAAAATAGAGGTGGAAATTTGCAGTGAAATTTTTACTTTATACATCATGGACATTTGCAGATGATGGAAATCATAGTGGAGCTCAGAAATTAAGCGTAAGTACTAAAGCTCCACAGGTAATACTAGTCCTGTGAAAATAGAGTTCAAGTGTAGAAAACAAAAACCCATATGTGTGGGACATTAACTCCATATACGATATAAATACCCACTAATGCATTTTTGTCCACTGTAGGGAACAAGAGTTTCACAGTTTTACTTAAAAAATGCTGTCTACTATTGCATTAAAAAATAAATAAAACAATAAAAATAATTTTAAAAATGTATCTGAAAAAACTGTTGCATTATGCAGTTTCCAGTCAAGACAATTTTTAATGTATAAAAGCTAAAAGTTTCACTTTCCTGGGACTCGGGAGGACATGAAGTTAGTGTCAAGCAGTAAAGACAGCAAAGTAAAAAACAGTCCCATTAAACAAGAAAATGACAGTTAAAGGCTTTAGAGATTTTATAAAAACAGATGATCATGATAAAACCCATGACGTAACACTACTTTATAGGTTTTTTATTCTCTTAGACCAGGGGTGTCAAACTCATTTTAGTTCAGGGGCCACATACAGCACAATTTGACCTCAAACAGGCCGGACCAGTAAAAGAATAAAATAATAATCTATAAATAATGACAACCAAATTCCACATTTTTCCTTTTTGTTTTAGTGCAAAAAATAAAGTTACAGTATAAAAATACTTACATCTACAAACTGCCCTTAAACAAAAAAAAAAAAAAGGGAATAACCTAAAATTTCTTAAGAAGAATCGGTGAATTTTAATAATATTATGCCTGATCTTATCATTTAGACTTGAGTATCACACCTTACAGTGGATCTACAAAACCACAAAGCATTTAGCAACAGGCATCTGCAACTGAAAAATATACCTTTTAACTTTATGATTAATACAATTTGTCAAGCCTCAGTGACACTATAGTCTGTCTTCTGTGTGATCTTTGCGAATTCATCCTGTGGGCCGGACTGAACCCTCTGGACGGCCGGTTTTGGCCCGTGGGCCGCATGTTTGACACCCCTGCGTTAGAGCTACCGCAGCTGAACGCTCACCTGGTACAGCTTGATGATGTGCGGGTGGTCCAGCATCTTCATGATCTGAACTTCTCTGTAGATCTTCTGCAGGTTGACCGCATCCAGCTGGGTCTTGTCAATGATCTTAATGGCCACCTGCGAAGTGAGTGAGCATCAAAAATGAACCACTTCGATCAGTCAATAGGAGACAAATGAGCCTTTGTTGGCACTAACACCGCCTCACAAACACTCACACACAAGCTGGTACAAACAGCAATTTAATATTCTCCAAGAAACAGAGGGAGACAGGCTGTTCTACTTCAGCTGTGAGAGCAGAGAGCTGTCTCGAAGACATACGCTAAGATAAATATTTAAATACTGCTTGTGCTGAAATCTTCATAAACATTCCTGAAATTTGAGCCATGATAAAATATCACTTGAAGGTGCAGCTGGGGCAAACACAAGCCTCGTACATACACAAACCCCCGACAATAACACACATGTGTAATTGCGCACTCACGCCTCCCCAACGTTCTCGGCTTTGATTAATGATGTCCAGCAGATAACAAGGCAATATTAGCATCTCTCCTTCAGACCGTCTCATAAACAACATTTCACCAGTGTGATCTCAAGTGTTCCAAGTATATGTGAGCCAAGATGGAAGAGTAAACAACAGGAGACCCCACTTCTCCTCTAAGCAATCACAACGGTTATGCAGTTAAAAAAAAAAAAAAAAAAAAAAAAACTACTCGAAATGATTTTAAAAACCTTAATCCACTGATGTAAAGGTTCTTTAAGCTACCAGGGCTTACACACTTGGGTCGATAAGCTGATTAACAGGCAGATTAATCGTCGTCAAGTAAGAAAATTCTACAAACCCATTTAATATTAACTGTTTTGCTTTTAGTTTCTATTAAAGTGAATATTGTCAGGGTTTGGACAGTTATTAGGACAAAATGAGCAACTTAAATGAGGGTCTTTTGGGAAATCATTACTGCTTTCTGACATTTTGTCTAATCTTGAGAAATGGCTGATTTCCTCTGCAAGTCCCTTATGTTTGTACTGAGTGTAGAAGAGGCGCTTGTATTTTTCTACGCTCCTACTACCTGGAACTCTGGAAAAAGCACAGTGAAAAATTAACACTAAGAAAAATCCAGGATCAAAAGCCAATCATCTTGCGTTTGTATCCGATTTAACTTAATTTTTGCATCTCGGATGTGTTATGAACTGTGAATATACAATACATAATTCTCTTTTATAATCCTTTTTATCCTTTGCTACTCCATCTTTGTGGGCCAACATTCAGTGATTTTCAGTTTGAATAACTGTAAAATAAATGTTATAAACCAAACAATTGACTGATTAATAAAATGACTTGCATCTTGCCACCAGATGCAGCTCTAAGATTAAAAAGACTCCAAGCAGGCCAGTTTACGTCATTTTTTTTCATTCATTTTCCAAAGAACTAGTCGTCAAGAGGGTGTCGGGGGTGCATATGATGTATACAGATAAACAACCGTTCGCTCTCACATTCACACCTATGTAAGTCATACATTCGTTATTTCCAGTCTTATCAAATGACAAAACTTTGTGCTGCATTTAATTTTAGAAATGCATCGGTTTTACCACCCCTGAAGATCTGAAGATAAACAGAAGACATACCATGTACATGTTACAAAGTACTCCACAAGGAGTACGTACATGTTATTGGAAATTACAGTGCAACGGTATAAAAATCACAGGACACGGCTGTTAAAGTTAACTGAGGTTTAGTATTTTCTCCTACAGCCCTTCTGCTGTGTCGGTGCGGTGGTCTTATGATGCCGAATCGATGCAGCCTCCTGTACCCACACACACAACTGACATGTGTTTTACAGTTGACACGGGCACTAATATGTGTTTTGACAAGTTTAACACTATTATTATCTCCCTGCCAACAGTATAGACAGGTACACATTAAATCCTACCAAGAAATATGGATCCTCTGACGCTGGTCTGGGTACGTGTTGCAGCCTCTCTGGCCTCCCTTCTAAAATCACTCATACAAAGGGATTAAACTTGCACTTGGCATGAAAAGATATGAGCTAACTGATAATATTGTAAATGGTACTAACACACACACACACAATATAAGACTTTCTGTGAACTCTCCTAGTACAAGGTCATATGGGGACAATGAGTTTGTTACAGGGGAATTCGGCTATCGCAGAGTAATGAGAGCAGAATGGCAACGGAACAATCAGAGAGGGCGTAAATATACTGACAGACAAGACCACATGGGAATGGGTCTCGAAGTAAAACATGTAGTGGCCGTCAGTGGAAAAAGTAGGTTATGTATACACACACACAGGTAGAGCTGAATCTGTACTCACATGCACACAAACACATCAGATCTGCTGATTCATGTACCATTAAAGCCTTGGTTTTCTTTACACAAACGCACCAAGCCAGCGTCTCTTTGCCCTGGCATATTCTCAAGGCAGATGGCATCACATAAAGTTGACAGTCTGCCTCTACAGCTGACCTTGGACACTCTCAGCAAACAGTCTGGCTCTGTCCATGGGTCGGGTCGAGCCAAGCAGCTGCAGTGGCTCCCTGTACCAAGCAGCGCTGAATGACCTCTACCAGACAAACTAAACCTGTGGCCTGAAATCGCCAGCTGTACCCAAATACCACACCGGCTGACGCAGAGGTGCAGCCACTCAGTGAAATCACCTGGTGTAGGATTTGACTGAAATGAAAACCTACATTGGCATAGCTGTTAGTGTTACATGGTTGCAGATTACCTGGACACACTGACCCCGTGCCACTTCACAGGCTCTGATAACCAGATTAACATGATAAGAGTCTTAGGAGCCATTTTCCTTGCCTTGTTATTCATTAAACCTACCAAAGGTCTCCTCTGGATTAGGCAAATCTTTGTTTTTCCGTACAATATGAGTGCTCACGTTCAACAACAAATAGTTACTTGCCCTACAGATCAAAGATCAAAGAGTCAAAGTTCAACTGCGTTTTCATAAATCTCCCAGCTCAATACTTTATCACCACCCGGGTCTTGCACAAAAACACATGCAAGAGTTTGCTCTCACACACACACACACACACCACTCTTTACACTGCATCCCCGTGCCTCTGACATCACAATAGAAAGTCATGGCACTTGGTGGTACTGGTCTGCAGGGCTGACGTATCCCTATCTGTTCAGCTTTTATCCTGCTTTCCCTGAGAATTTGCTAGAATCTGTAATACCGACCCGTAGTGAAGACCCGAGCGTAGTGCTGGTGAACTGCTGTCTGCATACATGCATGCGCAACACTTAGCTTTCCAATTACAGAGCTCTGGCTGGCGTATCCTGCTACTCAGAGCTCTCAGTGATGCTGGCACAAGAAACCACCAAAATCACATCATTATTTGGATTACATAATGGGACCACCGACCCATGCTGCATGCCCCAGATACTGCAACTAGGATGCTTACACCAGTGTGGGTACATTATGGCACAGTCTGGGTCACAACCAAAAAAGGGGGTACAGGTGTATGATGATGGTGATGCTGCTGCTGCTCTTGTGCCTGGGAAAAGAAAGCATGCATGTTTACAGTTTGTGTTTCCCAGCAGCACCGGTGGTCAGACCTCTTACTGGCAGTGATGTTGACTGGTGGGGGTGAACGTGCAGACAGTCAGCGCTTCTGTACCTGCAGGATTCAAACACACCAGCTGTTGCTTTGCACTGGAGCAGCCAAGTGCCCGGACCGGCAGTTAACCTGATCCAAGTTTCTATTAGTGCATGATGTGGACAGCATTTCGGTATTTGCTGGGAATATCTGGGGTGTCAACTTGTGCATAAAAGTTATGTAACTCACTTGAACAGTAGCCTAAGTTAGCTTCCAGGCTAACTAGTTCACCGACACACACTCCTCACTCACCTCCGTCTTGGTTATGCGGTGTCGGGCCAGCTTCACCACGGCAAAATTGCCCTTTCCTAAAGTGCGCTCGATGTCGTAAAAGCCCACTCGGACCGGACCTCGGATCAGCGGTTTTTGGACACTGTCAGCCATGACCATGCTGTTCTAAATGGGGCTGGTAGTGGAAGGGTATGAGGTAGCCGAAAGCAGACGAGCAGGGACACACGGGGTGGGTGGGTGGAGGGGGGGTTCACACAGGCTGTGCTTGAGCCGCTACAGATAAAGACGAAAGGAAAACAAACCGCCCGCCGCCGCCGCCGCTGCTGCTGCCGCCGCTCCAAGCGTGTCCATTAAAACAGACAAAGTTGATTTCTGTGTCGCCCCGCCAGCTTGAACGGCCAATGTGGCGACACTTTCCGTCAGTGCGGCGATACGAAGCAGGCCATTTGCTGAGCCCGGGGGCAGTCACACCACGTTCTTCAATACAATAGAGCTATAATATTTCAGCCTGAGGTGCCTCTATCAGCTACAGAGCACACGAGTTGACTTGCAAAGAGGCATCATGTTCTCTGGTTGACGTGTATTGACGTCAAAGCCATAGGGGTATTTGTACAGGGGGCGGGGCCACGGAGCCGCTCCACACTTCAGTGCCAATTGGTTGCCAAGACAACCAGACCCACCTCTTACGTCAACCGGTAAAATTGCTATTCTGAAATCTGTTTGCTCGCCTGCCCTGCTTGATTGCACGCATAGGTAACTTTGAAGTTCTGCCCTGCAGGTGTTTTAAAAGCTTTTGTCGGCTGCGAGTGAAAAAAGCAGAGAAAATAGTGAAATGCAACCTGAACCAGGATCAGGATCAGGATCCAAAACTTAGCCTCAATATGATGTTTCCTGCAAAAAAGGAGAAATAAATTGATAAATAAAATATCATTACAATTGAGCACCCTGCAACACAGAGTAAATTCATTTCAGCAGTATGTTGTATCATATTTCACTTTCAATAGAGGAAAAAAAAATGCAATGCGTAGTGGAAGTCCCATAATGATATATCATCACATATTTGACATTATATAATGTAACATGTGGGACCTCATGTTTGGCGTTTTAACAGCCACAAAGACACTCTGGTCAGCTACACAACAGCACCATCTGTTGGCAATAATAGGAAATTGAACCTCAGGAACACATTTTCTTTTTAAGTACTTTACCTAGTCAGCATAAGCAGGTTATTTCAACTTTAATACCATCAATATTTTATTCAAATAAATGTACTCCCACAATAAAAATTTCAAGCATGCAAACACATTTCAATGCAAAAACTGTAATTTGTCACCAGGCTTTATTTGGTGCCCAGACGTCAATGAGCTACAGAGGACATCCACATCCAGTTGTTTTCAGCTCCTGTAGTGACAGTCTATGACAGAACAGTGGATAGCTAAGGCAGGCAGAGCAGTGCTCCAAAGGCCTCCTCTGTCACGCACAGACTTCCTGAATGTAAGAGTTCCAGATGTGCTTTTGGCATTTCCTGTCTAACATTCTCCAAGAACACACTCAGCCTCTCCTTACTGAGCTTGCCACATCTTTCCATGACATCGGCCCAAAGCCTCCTCGGTTCATGAAATGAAATAACATGGGCATTTGAGTCCGCATTCGTTTTACACATTCAAAAAAGTGGCATATACTTTTACAAGTACAAACAGATGAATGAAATCCATGACACAGGCTTCATGGGTCACATGTTGAGTTTTTCACACAGTCAGGTGGAGTTCGAGGTCGACTGAGCTCACCACTATTCTGTCGTCAGTGTTTCCGCATGTACTGTCCTTTTCCCTGTCAAGAGTCCAAACAGGAAGTCTTACACAGGAATGACACCCCTCTTTCAGTTTAGAGGAAAGGTCAGAATCTTCCCCGAATAGGACATTTCCATAGCTGTAGAAAGACAAATGGATCATTTTGTCTTTGGGTGTCATAATATCTGGTGGCGTGACTGGAAAATGACTAACCAGTCTAATTTGGGATTGTTTTAAAGATCAGTGACCTTACATGAGCTCTCAAAATTTGCCCTTATTCATCAGGTTAACTGTGCACCCCTCTGTGCCAAATATAACAACACTGCTGTGCTGCCTAATTAACCCTGCTTTATAATGGTTATTGGAGTTCATGAATGCCACATTGAAACTAAACCTTGGGAATACTGCAAAGATGCTAAAATCACCTGAATGGACGGTTAGAACTGGATTAAACACATATACATACATTAATTCAAACCTTTATTTAAGAAAATCATTGAGGTTTCCCTCATTTGCAATGAGATACAGAGAAGTACACAGAGATAAAAACTTAAAGAGTACAATATTTAACGAAACAATTGCACATTGAGATGAAGTGGAGTATGGGTCACAGTTGGCAAAAATGGTGAAACCCTGCCGTTGGCTTAATTTGGTTCATGCACAGGGTGCTGCGCTAAATCCATTAAAAGACAGATACATGTCGAGATAGTCTGCACAACCACCTGTTTAGTCATCCTGCACCACAGGACGTGTCGAGGGTGTAGGGGAAGGACGGTGATGGAGGACAAGATGTTCCTTTGTAGAGCTGGGTCATATTTGTCAGCTGGTAGGGGTTAAGATGAACGCTCATCTTATCCATAGATCTCATTTTCCACCCAACCAGTCTGACTTCGGGAGCGTCGGGTCTGAGCTCTGCAGGTCTCATAGATGTCATTGGTCACAAAGCCACTCTCCCTGTCTGCACATGACACATTCTCATAATCGTCGCACTGGGAGTCCTGAGGAGGAGCACGTGAGTACTTTTTCATACTGTCTGCTGGCATGCTGCTTTCCAGAGCAGTGGGAGGCAGTTTGGTGATGTCACTAAAGGCGTATGGTCCTTGTACTGGGCAACGTGAAGCAGTTCCTGACATCCAAGGTTTGGGCTGGCTGGGATAGTTTGTTATGTCTGTCTTCCGCCTAAATATAAATGAAATGGCGACAAAGAACACAGTAGGATCATCACAACGGGGTTTAAAGTGCTCACAAGTGACCATTTTGTCCTCATTTACTGTGTAAATGTCCACATTAGAGGTAAAAAGCATTTGTACATCCATTACATATATTTGAAGCCAAATATCACATTCTAAAAACTTGGATTTGAGATGTTCATATAAACAAATGTGTATTCATGTTGGCTACAATAATACAATAATACAACAGATGAGTAAATGATATGGTTGTTCATGAAACATGTTATGCATTGGTGAAGTTTTCTTTACCTTTTTGCATGCTGTTTATAGCAGAAGAAGCCAGCAGCTGCAAACAACAGCAGCAGGAGGGCAGGAATAGTGGCATAAAGGATGTAAGAAACAAACAGGTTGCTGTCTGACAGAGATACTGCAAAGGAAGAGCAATACAAACAGCTTTTAACATTGTCCAGGTTCATCATTTTTATTTACATTCAAACAAATATGAGACACCTTTTACGAGACATAAATTGCAACAACTCAGTAAATAAGTAAGAAGTATTTCCTCTCTTACCTGATGATTCAGGTAACCCTATATTTATCCTGTCATCACTGTCTGTAGTTGGGAACATGTTTGACCTCAAGGTTGGTACTGTAGGATCAAGAAATGATATAAATCATCTTCTGAATACTAGAACTGAGTATGTTTATACTGTTGATGAAACATTGTTTTTAATAACCTATATGATATAGATACAAACTGTTTTCTGCCAGGAAAAAGTACTAGTAGACAGAACAATAGGAGTTTTTCACTTTAAGGTTCAGTGTTTGATATATAGTGACATCTAGTGGTGAAGTAGCAGATTGTAACCAACTGAATACAGCCCCAGCTGCAGCTAAAGCGGCCCCAAAACTGGGGGAATTCCTTGCTAGACCCATTGTTTGTTTTGTTCATTCTGGGATTTTTAGAGCCTGCCCCTCTAAGTTTTAACTCCTGGGTCCTTATTCTATAAGTCAATGATGAGAAACATGTCATTTTTTGATCTGTTTGAATTATGCCATCATTTACATGTATCGTGTTTTTTCAGTTAATTTTACAAGTAAGTTGTGGTTTGTTGTAAAACTGTTTGAGTATCAGGTGTAAATGATCCTTTTGATGATCCTTAATTTTTGGGTTGCTTTTCATGGTATAAATAATTTATATCAACTCCCTCTCTAGATATAAATAAGTCATGCTAAGGTAACATAATCACAGTTCTCATTTTCACCAGTTTTTATACCAGAGAAAACAAAATTATGGAAAATATATTCCATTTCTGCAGTTAGATCCTCCTATATCCCCCTAAATGTCACAAACTGGTGCTTTAAAAATTAAATGTATTAGATATAATACATTCACTTTATTGTGCAACAATGCAGGTTGGAATATACAGGTGGTGAGGCATTTTTCTGACTTTTGGGCTCTATCCTAATGTAAGCGGTCTCCTAAAGAGAGAAAAAATCACAAAATGTATCTCCAAAATGAACACCTATGGTTAACTTTATGACCCTTTAGTTCTAATAAGCTCAACAAATAACTTTTAACCTTTTATTTACACAATAAGAGTCTGATGATATAGTTTGCTACATGTGGAGCAATAGACACATAAAGACAAAATATCACTCATAACATAGCCTTAACCTAACCGGGTTACAGTTTATTATCCTCTTGTGGTTTTCAGAACTCATCATTATATCACCTTAATTTTCTTTTCAATAGATTGTGTGGTTATTTGTATCAGGATGATGATGTAGATAAAGTAACCACATGTTTCAGGGTTTGTGTGCATACACCAGAGATGGTTACATGACTCAACCTGAAATCAGACTTCAGTCACAATTTTAATGAGATGTCACTTACTTAGACTGAGAAAGGACTCAATTTAATTTTGAGTAGGTATTCACCAGACTAAACTTGAATTTGACTTTTGGCAGATAACTTGACAAGTCTTCCAGCTCAGAAACATATTAAAAAGCCATATTTGTTTGTTTAAATATGATTCAGTCATTTCTAATTGTGCATTGTGTTGACCATTGCAATGCTGCCTCCAATTAAATAATAAGAAAGAAAAATTTAAAATAATACAGTATATATAAGGATACTATGAATACTTATTACTTATAGTAGTTATAATAAAAATATTGTATATATATGAATAAGTAATTAAGAACATAAAAGTAACTTTGTATGACTTGACTTGTTATTTGTTCAACCTGTACAATAATGCGACTTGACTTGCTTGACTTTTAACACTGAAACATAGGATTTGCTTACGAGTTAAATGTTGAGTCTTGTTTATTGTGTGTACATGTGTGAGTTTCTCCCACCTGTGGTATATATAGATGTTTCCTAAGTAGCTACGATACTGTTTTGCGGTTTAACTGCACAAGATTTGGCAATCACATCATATATGATTATCTTGCTGCGATTACCCTTATCAGTTGGTGGGATATATAAGGTAGCAAACATTCAGTCCTTGAAGTGTTGAGCAGTAAAACCAGCATAAGATTCCCAGTGACTGACAAGGGATCAACTGTGATGGTGATGACTAGGTCAGAGCATCTCCACAACAGTAGGTCTGGTCTGGTGTTCATGGTCTGCAGAGGTTAGTATCGACCAAAAGAACAACCAGATCCAAACCCTTCAGCTCTATAATATTGTGTAGGCCCCTGTTTGCCACCAAAACAGGTCTCCAGACCACTGCAGACTGGGAACATCTAATAAGACCTGAAGTTCTGCAGATGCTCTCGCCCAGTCATTCGGCTAATTGCAGTTTAACCCATACCAAGGTTGTTCACATCCTTAGTTGACCTTGCTTTTCCATTTTGCGGCTTCTAACAGCAAATTCAAGGTCAGTGTTCAGTTGTTTGCTAACCTATCTGCTGATTCAGCACATGAAAATTAAAAACGCGGCAGTCTTATTTTGACAAATAGCCGAGGAGTAAAGTTTTTGTTTGAAGGAGAAAACTTGATGAGACCACAATACAGAAGTGTGTGAACAATGAATGTAAAATTACAGTCTTTGGAAACATAGTGTTAATTTGTCTGTGGTTTTGGTAACAGTGACTGTGGTCCAATACATGACTTCCTCCTACTTCAAATACCAATACTACATACAGTATATCCACAGTAAAGCTCTAAATTTGCTAAGCATAATGGCTTTTGACCACTTGATGATGTGGAAAAAAAAAAGACAAAGTAGACATTTGAAGTGAGAATGTGGATTAGTCTGACTTTTTCTGTCTCTCATTTTTCATTATTATACCCTGACCACACCATATATTCAGTACCACTGTGTACAGTATGGATGCCATGACATCTGCCCGTATATTGTACCTGCATGTGCTGTGTTCCCTTCCTCAGTAAATACTGGTGATTTATCTGCAAAAAGGAGAAGTGAGTAGGAGTTAATGCTTATGCTTAAGCATTTCAACACAATAATGGAATAAACAGTGCCTCAAGTCCTTTAAAGGTAGAACGGGAAATCTATATTGCAGTTAAAAAAGAAGTGGGGAATTCTAAAATGCACATAGCACAGTAATACAAGGAACTAATGTCAAAACTGTACCTTGGAAAAAAAACATTGGCTAATGTAACAATCATGTCAATAACGCCCCAGCATCTAAAAGCCCTAAAAAGCCATGTACAAAAACGAAGGGCCTGTAATCTTTAGACTGACCTTCTGGATATTTGCAGACATAGTTGTTCTTGGAGTTGCAGTTGTCGTCATTCCACTGGAACAGGAAATGACCTTCCTCATCGGGTGGTGCAGAAGGCTGGTGGTATAGAACCACACACATTTCACCACCGCAAGATGGCTCATCCCAATGCCAGTTCCTTTAGTAAATGAAACGTTCTAGTTAGGACTGTAGTTATGTGTAAATGCAGTGGTTTAGATCATTGCAGGTTCGTTGTATGCCTTTATTTAAATGTATAATGGAGAAATTACTCCAATTAAAGCACCACCAAATCCTAACATAGCAACATCTGTGCAGTACTTTTGGATGCTTTATTGAAATATAAAAAATAGTGAATGTGGACCTGACCTGAACTTGGCTTTGCTTCCATCCAGCCAATAGTACTGTGAGGGGCAAACTGGGCTGGTGGTCCCTGGCCTGAAGCGTTGGGGGTTACGACGAAGCCCAATCCAGAAGTCACCATCTCCAGCCTGTAGCTGTTTTATAAATCTCTCTATCAGCCGCTGTTCGCTTTCTGTCTCAATGCTCAGCAGCTCCCCTCCATCCAGTTTGCAGGCTTGACTGGCATCGTCAAAGGTCAGCCTCCGCCTGCTGTCCTGGATGTAGGACACCTTGTAGCATGGGCGCTCTGTCCCACGCCGACAGATCCTTTGGCCTGGACAGTCAGCGTTACATGAAAAATAAGATTATTACAGGCTTTATGTTACCAAAAGACTTACTGTGCAACCAGTGTGGCGAAGAAATTAAAAACACCCAACAGTAAAAGGTATGCTATGGCAAAAACCACAATATTTAGGCTATATTGTGTTGCCAAAACCTTGCAGCATGGGTAGAGTAAACCATGCAGTGGTGAGCTGAAAGCTGTGTTTTAAGGACTTAAAAAAAGACTTTTTTCAGACTGGTCAAGTAGAAATCGAAATAGATTTAATGCTGGGGTATCCTGTGACAGACAGAGGAAAAAATATTCTAAATATGTGAGACTGTCTGAAATGCAGGGATTTGGTTTGGGATGACATGTTACAGTAGGATATAGAGATTATTATTGACTGAATGATGGCAAATACGGAAGTAAATGTACGCTGTTGCCCATAAAGTTGAAATAAATTTGCTTTTAGACACATTCATAGTTCTATTCCTATTTCTACACATTAGTAATAATAATAATAATAATATTTGGATTTCTATAGAGCTTTTCAAGGCACCCAAAGTGTAATTCCCAGTTACACTTTTTCTGTCAGGAACAAATTATATTGGCACAATCATTTTACCTCATGAGAAGAGGTGAAAATATTTAATTCCAACTTTATGGGCAACAGTGTATCTTGATTTATTTGGATAAAAACTGGAACATCAAACGAATAAAAAATAAAATAGAAACACATTTAGAAGACATACAAAATCTGTTTTATTTGACATTTTGACTCAGACTCAGTTTTATTGTCATTCGATCAATGGTACATGATAGAACGAAATATAGTTACCCAGGTATCGGTTTGTAGCATAATAAAGATAAAGAATAAAACATAAAACAGAATATATAAACGGTCAGTAGGGTAGAATAAAGCTACCATAAAAAACAACACCTTATTAAACAAATACAAATTATTAATAAATCATGATGCGTTCAAGTGTATGTAAGACAATTAGTGCTGCACGAGCATGAATGCAGAGGTTAATCGTTATTATTACGTTTATTTATCATTCAGTACACTTAAAGTGTCCTAAATATATTAATACAAGTTGTTTCTGGTGTTGAAATCGGTTCTGCAAAACACCCCTCCGGTTGAGATGCATTTTTCTCCACATCACGTGTTGCTGCGCAGTTTGACTGCATGTTGTTTATCATTTAATGCACACATAGAGAACATAACTTTTACACAGTTTATGGCGCTTCTTTAGGCCTACACCAAATAGAAGTCGCCTTATAGATAATGCACAGCCTTTTCCCGTTCTGCTTGCAAACTTTAAAAAAAATAAAATAAAACTTTTCCGATAAAAATAACCATCTTTAAGTGTTACTTGGAAATAAAAACTACGTATATATTTCAGTCTATAAGCACACTTTTAAAAAAAAAGTGGATCTTTAGTTCCTCCGATGGAAATTCTTACCATTTATTTTAGAAGCGGATCCAGGGTGGAAGAAAACGGCGATAACGGTGCCAAACAGCCTCATAAAATCCATTTCTACATGTTCACCGAGTGTGCTGGACGATTACTCTAAAATCAAATGTAATTTCGTTAGTTGGGAGAAGAAGTTGAGATCCCCAAACCCTGTGATAAACCGAACTAATGACAGAGGAGGAACAGAAGTCCGTCCAGCATTAAGTGGGTCGACTGGTGAAGGCGTGCATATGGCGTCTGAGAAGGGGAAAAAAACATCAAGAGTCAGCTACAGCAGGATTATTGCTCTGAAAATGAGAAAAACTAACATGCCTCATTTCCGTCTGTACGTCAAAAACCCTGCAGTATGATATTTGCCTGCTGTCAGTGTCCACTTTACTTCATCTGCAAAATCACATTTCACATAATGTAATTATAATGGAATGAATTGGGTTCTTTGTGCACACATTATATATCATGCTTCTTGTGTTAAAATAAAGAATGTGTAGCTTATATCTTACATATCCTATGCACGCTCAAGACAAATATGCACAGACCTGCAGTGATTGAGTGCTGTCTGGGGAAACTAGTGCAGAGGAGAAAATTAAGTGACAAAACAGACCTTTGCAAGTGTGTTAGAAATTCCACTCAGTTTTCCCTTTTACTTATCTAGAAAACATGCTGCCATAGTGGGATGTGATTGATGACAATGCTAAAAAAAAAAAAAAAAAAAAAAAAGCACACCTAAGTGTTTCATATGAGACAGTTTGACATGGTGACAATACAGGACAAAGCAAGGGGAGACTGAGATAGGAACAGAGACTGATACTGAGAGTGGAGTGAGGGATATTGCCCTTGGAACAGGAAAACATGCAGAGGAGAAAGGAAAGGGTTTTTTCACGCTTCCTGTCCGTTGGCTTGATTTGCTTTGGTTTCCAGGCCCCTCCGTAACGATGTGAGTTCCAGGACAGGAATTGACTATGAAAGTCTGGAGCAGTCGTATATGCATTACACAACAATAATAAGTTCTTTTAACCTGAAAAACCATCAGAGTAAGAGAGCAGCTGGACTGGAAGGTCATTATACATGGTATGCACAATTATCAAGCAAATGAGTATTTTGACCATATCATCATTTAAAAAAAAAAAAAAAGATTTTTCATAGGACAATACAGTTACATACTTGCAAAACAAGATGACCTCACTGACCCACAACAACAGGGCCAGAGACAACAGACAACAGACAGACATCCAGACCCAGAC
>JAPQRQ010000006.1:20248959-20263879 GCA_037367365.1 Apogon talboti | reverse complement strand
GAGCCTGCTACCCAAACTCTGACTATGTCAACAGTCAACACGTGGAGGGTCATACTGAAGATATAAAAAAACACACACACACAGAAACACACACACACACACACACACACACACACACACACACACACACACACACACACACAGACACACGCACACACATACCTGATAGCACTAACACCTACTGTTAAACATTCATAAAACCGCATACTTTTTCTTCATTCATATTCAGAAGTTATGTCATGTAAATGACATAGGTGTTACATGAGCGGGAGTAGAAAAATACTGTAATTAATAACTGTAACACTTTAAATTAAAATAAGAATAGATTAACAATTCTAATTCTATAAATATGAATCATTTGCTGCCAGTTCAAGAGCATTTTCTAAACAGTTATAATCCAAATTTATTGCTAAAAATACAAGGAACAAGTTTACTGAAGCAACCCACAAAGGTTGAGCTGGTTCAAGTTTGTACGTCCATAGTGAGATAAGAGGTTTGGCTGGAATTCTGGCTTTTGTGAACTATACTCAAGGCCAAAAATCCAAATTCTCTGAATAATCACAACGAGTTCATTTGTTTTTTCCCCTACTTTACAGCTTTTTTGTAAATTTTTTTTGAATATGATATCTAAAACAAGTTTTACATTTTGTTTAAAACTGTGGACATCCAGTTTTAATGAAACTCAAAGGCTTTTGATTATGATGGTTTTACTTGGCTGCTTGACAACCAACAGTTTACACATCAATGTTTATCCTGATGTAGAACAGAACAGTTCCAAACAGTCCTGGAGAACATGATTGATTTAGCTCCATTGAAGCTTTGAAGCGTTCAATTAAGGACACATTGTACAGGACTTTTCACCGCCCTTGAAAATTTTTCAGAACATTCTTATTAGGATGGTCTCATGTGTCCACTGATGTGTCATGTTATAATCTAATTAATGTATTTTGTATTTGTGGATGCAATGTGGAGGGTTTTCCAATGAGACACATGGATATGTAGGTGAAAGTTGAACCCTTTCCGTTAGGTAAGGTATGGGTCGTCACTGAAAGATCATAGTCCATGGCTACCATGATGAAATATGTAGGTTATTCCACTTACTCAAAGTCCAACTTTTATTTCAATACAATAACAGTGTGAGGAAATACGGGAGGCAGAAACTACACTGAGTAAAAATGTGAAGCCAATAGTGGAATGAAGACACAGATGCAGGCATTTTAAGCCAAAGGCCAACTCTTAATAATTGATATCAGCAGATTAATATTTACTTTGTCATATTAAAGCCATATATTCATTTATTTGATTATGGAGGAAAAGATAACAATCCTATCTTGATTACTGTGCATAGATATACACTATTAGACACCAGAGAAACTTTTTTTCTTAAACAACTAGGTAGATACATACCTGTGGAATATGAATTTAGCAGCTACATTCCTCCAAAGCAAAGCTGTGTTGATGTACACCAGGAGCCAAATCATTAATCAGTTTCACGGTAGACCTGAGAAGAACAAATGCTGCAATGTGATCCGGCACCAAAAGGTAGCTGTTTTCCCTCATGTCGTATATGAGCAACTAGTCTCTCCACTGTCACTGCCACCTTACCTCGCAGGCCTCATAAATCATTCAGGGGGCCATTGAAAGTTATGCAGACCGACGAGCCTAGTCTCTACCTCACAGCTCTTTCTGCTAGCAGACAGATCAGATCATGTGTGCAGATGTACATTAAGCTGGAGAGGTTTATTTCTGCAGCATCTCTATATCGGCCATCTCTGTTATGGCCAAATTAAGACAAACAACCAAGAGACACTTTGCAGATCCTGGATGAAGACTTAGATGCTGGAATAGAGTTATATCGCTTGTCTAGCTGGTTTTTTTCTCTCAGCAGGTGGATATAACAATGCTAAAAACATGCAGGGGTAGAGGGTGGTTGTGGTGGTGGTGGATGTTCACTACTGAACTAGTAACTGTTACTCAAGGAATTAACATCAGCCAGCAGATCCAGGAGAGGCCACCCTGCCAACCAGGTAGGCCACCCTAATAGAGTTTATATGTGCTTATTTTAACCCCTTACAGCCCAAATTTACTTACAATTATATAAGTTTTAAAAACATTATTGTGTTGTTGCTGTCATGCAGATGTTAAATTAAGTGAAGAGTGTTAATTTGAATACAGCATATATAACAGATATAAATTTAGTTGTGATCCAAATTAGTGACATTCGGCATAATTGGACTAATAGTAATTGAACAAACTTTCCAGTCTAAGGTATATAGATTATTTTATTGATGGTGTAATGGATCAGATCCTCCAGGCAACAGCAATAAAAAAAAAAACAACAAGAATGATCCAAAAACCAGTAAAATGTCATTAAATTAATAAGACGGCTGCATTTAGACTGGAAATTAATTTGCAACAATAGTCTACAAGGGGTTGATGTGCTAAATATCAGGTGAACTGATATTTGGATAATGGATTACTCTCTGTCTGTTCTGGGAAAATGTTAGAAAAGTGGGTGCGGCGTGATTACACAGAAAGGCTTTAATTTCAGTAAACAAATTATGATATAAAAACATGGTAAGTAACTATATATAACACCATGTTTTCTTCTCTGTAGGATACTATTGCCCTTTGGCGATGTTCACTTCAATCCCCTGTCCCAAGGGAACCTATGGACCAGCCGCTGGTGCTGTGTCCATTAGCAGCTGTCTAAACTGTCCACCTCACCACTACTGTCCTAGACCAGGCCTGTCCGTCTCTTTGCCATGTGGCCCAGTAGCCCAGCAGCCTCTGTCTGGACAGGACACCTGCATCTGCCCAGGAGAAGGACAAAGCTTCCAGGTGACAAAGCATTCTCATTTTACCGTAGCATTAACATATACTGTATACTGTATATTCAGACAATCTAGGCCACCAGTGTGAATGCACAGCCCTAGATAGATACGAACATCACCACCTCCTACTGTACTCATCATCCACTCATGTCTTTATTCTGTGAGCTCATCCTTTCTTTTATAATCCCCTACAACCTGTGATTGTTTGTGTCATTTTTTGAGTCCTGGGATATATTGCGTACACTTATCTAGCTGTTTCTGTCTAGAGTAGCTTTCTCACTGTCTCCCAGAAACCCTAGACTGAACAATCTGTAGCTTCAAGCTGAAAGAGCTGTAGCTCAAATTCCCTCACTGCAGGGTCCTGTTTCCTACTCTGGTGAAGCATGTTTGGACATTGAGTCCTCCTCTCATCACATCGTAGTTATGAGAACTATTTCATTGGGTCTTGAATGGGTGTCAGTGTGGGAACTAATGTTTTATGAATGCAATGATCAATTAATGATGGAAAGTTAACCTAAATGAATCAATACAGGCCGTCAGATTGATGAATGAATGTCTAAATGAATCACAAGGTAATGACATTCTGAAATACCTGATTTTATGGGACATTAAAATTCTCCAACCCCACTGACATTTTCTCCAGGTTAGTGATGGGCGGTGCCATTGTACCCTGGGCTACCAACCTTCGAGCAACAAAGACGTATGCGTACACAAATTGTATGATATCTGCAGAGACGGAAAAACACGTACGCAGTATGGTGACTGTCTGGACAGATATCAGTGGGCTCTTCACTGTAGACACCAGGTGACCTTCACACACACTCACACACAGATGCATAAAAAGTAGAGCAAAGGTAAAGGGAATACATTTGACAAAATGACATTTGTTCTTGGAAGGAAGGCTGACCTAAAAATCTGCTTCAATGAGTTTTTCCTATTCTAAATGAGACACAATTTACGTTGTAAACCAGACCTGTTTACATTGTGTACTGACAAAACATATTTTATAACTATAGACAAGACTAATGAGTACAGCCTGCATGTCTTTGCCCTGTCCTCTGTGAACTTGACATCAGTTCACCTGTATAAGCTTGTATTAGACCCATTTAATATTTAACCACACACTTCTTCCAGTGACTGTGGCCTGTAGCCTAGCGTTTGTTCTTATCCTGAACCAGTGTTTATATATACCACTGTCCGCCATAGTAATGACCCTTACCCTAGTTGCACAGTCCAACTAAACACTAGTAGGAAAAGCTAATGAGTTTTATGCTGGTTTTTAGATGCAGCTTGAAATATTTAAAACTATTTGGTATTTGTATACATGAAAAATGAAAAAAATGAAAATAAATAAATAAATTCACAACTAAAACCAGAGGAAATTGGTAAAAACAGATCAAATCTGGCCTCTCAGTTTGTACTTTACTTGCCATAAAGCTTCAAATGAAATCTTTTAATTAGGGCTGTCAATATTAACGCGTTAATGCAGATTAATCCATCATCATGATTAATCTGATTAAAAATTTTAACACAGTTAACCTATCTGCAGCGCAGAATGACTGAACGTCTCTGGCAACACATTTTACGCACTTTCGGACAGTGATAAATGACAGCAGCAGGACACACTTGTTTTTACATTCAGTTATTGATATATTTGCTGAATAAGTTACTTTTTCTTCACTTTTCTCTGTTTCTGATATGATAACTCTTAACTTTAGTTTGACTTTTTATGAACATCTACATGGTCAGTAAATTAGATATAGGAAAGTACATGATTTTCACAGAAAAAAATACAAAATACAGAGGATAATATTATAATAAATAGAGATAAATCACTTAAGAAAGGTTAAAATTCATTCCTTTGGGAACTGCCACAAAAGTAGCACTGGGTCTTTATGGGTTAAATACTTCGAAGTAAATCTTGTCAATTTCCGAAAGTAAAATGTGAATTCAAACCCAAGCAAAGAGACTTACTAAAAACTGGATAGAATCTTCAAGTTTCTCAGTAATAATTTAATATACACTCATTAAAAAAAACATGATTCAGTATCAGGGGAGTATTCAATATATAAAATGGATCCAAGTTCTGGATATGTGTCCGACAGGTATGCCAATCTGCAGAGGACTTTCAGGGTTATGACAGAGAGCTGGGGCTGTGCATGTGCAAAGTGCCTGCTGGGAGATCCTTATGTGGAGGCCTGTGCAGAACCAGGCCCACTGAGGAACTGAACCTTCAGTGCCAGTCTGGTGGTGAGATGGAACTGATATGGAGCTATGACGGACAGGTGAGGACAACTGTACATCAACACATACATTCACTGAATTGTCAATTATTGGTATTGTTATAGATCCTTCTGTACAAAAAGAACTGGGGCAAATGACAAATAAAATCATCTGAATCTGAGAAGGGCTATCCATACCTCCAGTATATTATTGAAACTGTCTTAGGATAAACATCATGAATAGTTAGAGAACATAACCTGGTCAGACAATACGTAAACAAAAACGGTACACAATGCTGTCTTTATTGCACTAACAGTGAAAGCTTAAGCGAAGCATCTCCTCTGTGACAGTGACCTATTAAAGGTAGAGGTTATTGTGTACTTGCAGGTGTCAGGCGTCTCAGGCAGGGCGCTGGAGATGGTCTTTCGTCACTGGGACTCCCAAGGGACTCTTAAGTGCAACAACCAGCTCAACTCCTCACGTTCTGTCTACATTGTTCAGACAACAGGTGGACACACTGAGTTTTGAACACGCATTCAGCAACTCTAATTTGTTTTCTTTCACTCTAAGTCTCCATCTCCATCTGATTGCAGAGGAAGGCTTCCTTGGACTTCTCACTGGCCTCCTGAAGGAACTTAAGCAACTGTTTCCATTCACCACACAGCATGACACTAAGGGCATGGCTGGTTTGTTACAACGCAAATGGTTATTTCCTTCATTATGCATCATATAAATGAACAATTATTGAATTTATGCGTTTAATTTTTTCAGAGGATGTTCTTTGGGAGGTCCCTGAAATTGAAAATATTAGCCATGAAGACAAAGGGATGAACTCCAGCAGCAGGAGGGGCAACTGGAGTGAAGTTAAGGAAAAATGGAGTGAGAGAAGCATTACTGGAATTTTAGACCCCACAGCATGTCTCCATCTTGGTGATGTGCTATTATTCACTGTGACTACACGTCATTACCCTCAGTATGATCTGTGAGTCAAGGCTGGACATTTTTGTGTCCATTTATCTGCAGCCAATGTGATTCACTCGTCCTTATATGTCCTAATTCCTGCTTTATGTCTCACAGTGACAACCTATACAACACCAACAGTGATTTCGACTGGGGTGCATTCAGGCAACTGAAGGAGGAGTTGACCCTGTCTTGGACTCCTCCCAGCCTCTTTTCAGTGGTCTTTAACCATCCGGGGGCCTACGTATTCAGACTGAGCAGCCACGAGCATAAGCACTTGGTGACTAAATTATAACATTTTACTTTAGAGGTTCAGTGTATAAGATTTTTTAGAATTTTCTCAGAAATTCTGTATTTACCATAGCATAATCACCTGAAAATAAAAATTGTTATAGTTTAGTAATCTTAGAATGTACTATTTATATCTAAACGCGGGCATGGTACTGTATTTCTACAGTCGCTGTAAACATACCACTTCTTTTCTTGTTTTTTACTTCTTATCATTTTCTTTATCTATATCTCTATAATCTGTATTTTCACTGCTACATTTTACACACTGAACTTTTAAACTTGTATGCTGTGTTTCTAGATAAGCTGCACTGTGTATCATCACAAAGTACCATCCTTGCATCACAAAACTACTTTATGGTCTTGTGATAACTCTGATAATCTAAATAATGGTGGAATAATTGAAACACGGACCATCAAGTCACTTATTAGAACTTCCAAATGAAATGGAGTGAGAATTGAAAAAAATAACTTTGTATTTTTAGAATGACTGTTTAGTGCAAGTCTATGGGAGCTAGGGCTGCTCAGAGCGAAACCCCAGTGGCCATCAGTGGTATTACAATTTACAACTATTTACGCATTGGCCTAATTGTGAAGCTGAGGTCCTTGCGTCTTGGTTATGGCATCATCAAGTTTTCTCCAAACAAAACAAAAACACTGTTGTCATAAAATTGTCACATGTTGTGTTAGCCTATATTTTGCATATATTTATATCTCACTTTACACAGTTTTTAGATAGAAAGCAGTCATAGCAAATCTGTGAATCATCATTTTTAAAGATTTTTATTGCTTTGTGTTGTCATTAAAGACCCACTTAGATTGTCCGACCAAGCCAAGGTATGAGATACATACATATTGAAAGAAGAAAATGGCTGAAAAGCCTCAGCTGTTGTTGTGTTTACTGTTTAGTGTTGTGTTTACAGTTCAGTACCTGCCCTTCCACATGAATGAAAAGAGGTTGGAATTAGCTCATTGAGTACAGCTAGGTTACTTCCTGTTTACTGTACTTTGGACTGAGGCTCTGAGGGCAGACTCAAGGCTACAGAGGCTCACTATTCCCTCTAGTGGAACAAAGTGGTATTACAGGGGTCCCATCCCAGCCAAGGCACATAATCTCTGCAATGACAGTACATGTTTGATGTAATATGAGAACTGTTTCTAAATAATGATGATTTGAGTTATTCATTAACATTTTCTAGTAGTAATATACCAGATAGATCCTCTTAGGTCTAAATTGAATTCATTTGTTGTGTTTTCTGTTTAGTTATATCTAAATAGCTGTGGTTTCCTGCATTGCAGAGTTCTTCTGCCCTTCAACAGAAAACAACAATGCATGTTACTGAACCTGTTAACCTATTCTACTCCTGTTCCCTCAGTATGTGCGGGTGATGCCTGCAGGTGGTCAGTGTTATGAGCCTGGTCCCTTCTTTCCGACTATCCCTCGTCATGTGAACAGGGTTGGAATCAGTCGGAGACGCAACCTCTTACTGAGGCCAGACTGGTTTGTGACTGGTGGACTTTTATTCGGAGCAGTGATTATTCTCTGTTTATGTGTTACACTGTTGGTAAGAATACATACACACACATACCACAGGTCATGTTCAAAGTATCACTCGTTGCATTCATAAAACTATCCTATGTGTAGATTCTGTTCAGTGAATATGGTTGGCCTGAGAAAAAGCCAATCCGAGTGCAATATCGCTTGGTGCAGTTGTCCTACAACATGGATGACTACTCATCAAAAGGTTCAAGGGTGATCTCACTTAAGAGGACTCACAGAAACCAACAAGCTAGAATGACGCAAGACTCCATTGAACCAGGTGGGCTATTGTCTAACCGCAGACATACAGTACAGGCACATGGGCACATCTACATAAATGACCACGCACTGAAAGGCCATAGGCAAAAGGCAATGTGTTACATAAGTTACAGTCAAACATACTTTGCAACCCATCATTACCTGTCAGAACACATAACAAACACACATTTAAATATACAAAGCTGTACACAGTCTGTTGATCTCTAAAGATCATTGTGGATTCTTATGTAACACTGACAATGACCCTTGGCAGTTACTCCCACCCAACCAATTACTGGTGGACAGGTCCTGCTATGTAACTCCTGTCACGTGCAGTGACACAGTAGATCTCACAACACATCAAGTGACACAGGAGTTGGGAAATAACTTTAGGTGCAAAAGTCTCATAGGAAGGATATTTGTATTAGCCACACTAGCTGTCTTCTAGATGACTCTGAATAAAAAAATAGGAGGGTATGGAAATTACACATCAGAAAGCAGTCATTTATACGTTTATATTAACTTGTGTGTCATTGCAGACTATACTGAGTCAATATATGATATAAGGGCTCATCAGTCAAATCAAATCAAATCAAATCAAACTTTATTTATATAGCGCCAAATCATAACAGAAGTTATCTCATGACACTTTACATATAGAGCTGGTCTAAACCAGACTTCAGTGTCTTCATATTTGCTAATAAACACCCATTTCCTTACAGAGCTGCAATACATTTCAATTTTGGGAACAAGTAGCTGTTGAAATGAGTAAAACTTTGAATAATTAATTGATTTGAAACAAATGATGCCTGCAGGCTCTGAGGCATCTTTGATGGACCATCACACAGTGCAAATCCTTATCATGGTCCATTACAGATGACTGAGCCCAGAAAAACGGATTGTGCTTCAAGGCACAGTGTTCATATAAAGCTTCTTGTTAGCACAGTGATACATCTTCTGTATGTATTGTAATGTTTGATAAAGGTATGCCAAATGTATGCCAGAGCCCATATGGTGTTACTAATTATTGATAAATGAGGATTCTGATGCAGTCGTTTATCTATTCAAATTCCTTCCTTTCAATGATTTTGTCACAGACTTGAGAGCATATTGCAGATCATCAGCCAATCTTTGCTTCTGAGGGATTAGGCCTTTTCTGGATGCTTTGTACCAAGTCATGATTACAATCAGTTTCTTCAAATCATTCATTCAATTATTCATAGTTGTTACCTCTTTCCTTGACCTACGTTCAGCTACTTCTGCATGTCTATGGCTGAAACGGAAATAAAATTAAATGAAGTTGATGAGACTGTTATAATACTCTTTTTGCATATTACTCCCCTGGTGCCCGTCTGTGCAGGGTCCATGGAGGAGTTCTGGGATTATGAACACCAGGTGGATTTGGAGGCATTTAGCAGCAACACCTTCTACAGCATCCTGTTCAAACAAAGTCTGTCGGTCACCAATCGGTTGGGGCAGCTCACCACTGAGGTCTGCACTAAATGAAACATGACCTTCCTCTTAATTCCCTGCACTTTCACACCATTTTTTTTTCTCTGAAGGCCCCACCCATTTTCTAAAGAAAGTACCCAATAATGCCTTAATATCCCATAGGAATAATGTTTTTATTAATATTTCATGAATAGACCGTGCACTTTATTTGCACTGGCATAAGAACATCATTGTGACTTTCAAATTCATATGAAACTTTTCAAGTAGTTTATATTTATAAATTAATGTTTTGCATGTTTTTAGCGTGACCCACTAGTTATATGCATGTGCTTAATGTGTGCAATAAGCTATTTTGTCTGCTGAATTTAAAATGCATACAAGACCTCCTCTTTTAGACAGTTTTTTTAGTTCCACATGTCCCGCATATATGTTGTTATTGAGTGCCTCTTTGTGTTATTTTTATCATCTCAGCCTGAGGCTAGTTCCTAGATGCCTTTGTTTGAAGCTCGATACTGTATCTCATCAAATACCATTGCTTCAGTAAGCTTGTCCAAATCCAGGCAAAGTGGGCAGGTCTACAGCAAACACATACATATGGCTTCAAGGATATTTTACATACACTCTCCTATAATCTGTTACATCTTATTTTTCCTCTCCTTTTCTCTCTCACTTGCCACTGCCCTTTCTCCATTCATTGCAATTATAAAGTTCAAGTCTATTGAACCAGATTGGGTGTCCATTTGGAATGTCCTCGTTTTTTGTCGCACCCCTCTCTGTCCCCTGTCCTTCCTGTTTGTCTGATAAAACTGCTGGCTGCACAGTGTGAGACAAAAGGCTGTTGTTACAGCCCTCAGGACAGCTAAGGTGGTAAAGATGTAAGGGGAGATGGCACATCTTGCACAGGTCAGCCCACAAGCGTGCATGTTTGTTTAATGCTTGGTGCACGCTACCTGCATGGGGTGGGGTGAGATGTGTGATCTGATTACTAATACCTTATTAAGACAGTTTATGTGACAGTCATGTTATATTCATTTGTGTGTTTGTGTGTATGCAGGTAAAGGAGCTGTACCAGGGGGTGCTTGGGAAGCTGCAACTACTCCACCCACGCTTAATCACGGAGGAGAGGATGGGGGAGAGCTATGAGCGGATTAGACGGGAGGTGGAGAGAGAGGTGGTGCGACGCAAGTCTTTAGGATCTCAGCTGAGGACTCTGTTCGACAATCAGCTGCAGGTTTACTATACATTTATGTGTGGATTAAAAAATCTGAGCTTCCAATTTTCCTTCAGATTAATTCATATAATTTAACTAAAACAACCTTTCTGTTAGTGATGAGAGACCAGATAGATAAGATATGACTTTATTTATCCCAATGTGGGGAGCAGCAACATACAACAAGCAAGTGCAGAGAGAAAACAACAGGCAGAGAAAAACCACAAATGAGTGAATAATAAAATATATGAGAAAAACAAGACATTTTGTATTTATATAAATATTCATATAAATATAGAATTAAAATGAGAACTGTTGTATAGTCTGTATATTCCACCTATATTACACATCTTTAATACATGGGGAGGACATATTGAGTCATGCTTCCAGTTGGCCTAGAGCACACAAATGAAATAATAGAATGTAAGAAAGACACTTTGAAAGTATAAACCTCTTCCAGGGCCAATAATCCACTCTCTAATTCATTCCTGAATATTATTGAATTATAATCACATTGCAGATTATGACCTATGAATCTGTCCTTTTTGTCACTTGATCCCACTGATGTTACAGATATTCAGTAACCATCTGAATACCGCTCACCTCATCCACTAAATAAGGCTTTTTTGGTCTGTTTTAATTCAACAGTATGCTAATAGGATATTAACTCTGGTCCACTGTTCAGCATAGCAGGTGATGGCAATTATTGTTAGCACTGAATGCAACCCAGTATAGATGTCCACTCTGAACTACAGCACTTTAGAGAAACAGCAGACTCCATGGAGAAGACCCACCCCCTCTGGAGATACAAATCATGGCAAAATGATACAATTCTGAAGCTACTTTTCAAGGCTTATATCTCGAGATGTGGCATGGCCCTACCTGTGTAAAAAATCAGCTGTGATTATTCGTCTGAACCAGGGTATCATGAGGTACATTTTCTACAGCCTGAAAACACAAGCAACGAGTAGATACAGAACTTTTGTGTCCTCTCAGACCATTTACATTACAAAATACTGAAAGGTAATTATGTATTTTTTGCACTCTGGCTAGAAAGTAATTAAACATTAAGTAAAGCATAATTTTGATTATTATTCAATTTGTGTAATAAGATCTTCCTACATCCCCTTCAATCATACACACTAGACCTCTAGTTGACTGTATGTGTTAAAGAAAGTAAAAACACAGTCTTTTTTTTTCATGGTTTGTCCTCAGTCCATGCCTTTACCCATCTACCAAGTTCAGTACAATAGCTTTTACACAGTCCCACTGACAGCTGACAGATGGATAGACAGACAAACCAACAGAAGTGATTGTATAACCTCCTTGGCAGATGTAACAAGTAAAATAATAAGCTATCACAGCCGGATCAAGTGTAATGGGTGTTTTGTTTCTACTAGGTTTTAAGGAGAGAGCAGCAGGCCCAGCAGAGGGTCTATAGTGTGTTTACAGCCCATCTCAGAGTGAGCTCCAGGCTACTGGCAAAGACTTATAACAACCAGCTCATCTGTGAGCTGCAGCATCAAAAGTAAACCTTCCATGTGTTCCTCAAAGGAATCAGTTTATTGTTAAGTTACATGTAGACTATTAAAGATATTTTTTATACCCAGAGGTTTCACAAACACAACAGACAGTTTCAATTCCATCTTCAAACTGTGTTTTTTTTTTCTTCTATTTTTAGCCTAACCCAGAGGCTGACGTCTGCGGTGGATGAGATGGGAGAACTGGTGTCAGCAGAATGCCAACGTCAAGGGGCCTGGGCGTTACTGGGTGAGGGTACAGGGGCCAAGCTGCTCTGCCCTGACACTGGGACGGTCCTGACCAAGGATCACATCTTTGGTGAGCTTCAGTTATTTTTTGAAAACTGTTCTTTGACTATGAAGTATGAAGAGTTTAATGATTCATCAGAGCTATGACTGAATATTAAAGAAACAACACCATCTACTGGTAAAAAATATACACTACACACAACACAATCACAAGAAAGCAGTGTATTCTATGATATGTCCTTATTGTTGTATTCTGAAATAAGCAAAACCTCTGTTTTTTTCACCATTACTTTACACTCAGTTTCATCCATTATGTCTCTTCTGTGTCATAGTCTGCCTTATAAGACACATAGTGTATGCAAGTTATGATATGAGCATTACAAAATTGACAGATAACATGGAATTCAATCACTGCAAGAATTGATACTGACTTTTTTTTCACACATTTTCTCATTTTTGGAGCGTTTTTTATCTCCAACAAAACTCATATAATTGAATGAGATATAAACTCTATCATAAAGCTAGTCCACAAATGTGAGACAATTTGCAACTTAATTAGTCTTACACAAAATTTCTCCTGTTTTACACAAAATTTCTCCATCAAAAATAAAATCAGAATTTTAAATTAACTGGTTTAGTGTGTGATTGTACTATTGGCATAACTCCATCACCATTATTTAGAGTTTTAATAGGTGTTCATCTAATTCTCCCTTCTGCTCACTCCAGGTCCTGATGGGTCCCTGCGTGCTGGTCAGGCAGCTCATTGTGATTCAGTCACGGGCCTCATAAGGCCACATAGTCACAGCCATATGTTGCTAAGCAGTGGCCACACCATGGCGGTGCCACCTCACTTCTTCATCCACCCACAGACTGGACGAGTTATGCCCATTGCTGGCAACGTGGCCTATGATCCTGCCAGCTCTACTTTAGTGTTCACAACTGACTCATGCACAGGTAACATGAGGATGTCTGAATGCTGTGGTGGATAGCACTGCTACAGTACATTCAGACTGAGGGAGCATTTGATTCTAAATAATATTCAGGTGTAGGATGAGATTTAACATGTTCCAGATAAATTGCGTTTAATGGCTGCAAAAATTGCAGCTATGGTGTTAGTTATGATTTACAAAAAAGCTTATCAGTTTATTTTTCACAGTTTTACATTAAAGTGAATTTAGTATTACCTTTATAATAGTTGCACTGTAAATAATAGAGCATTTTAAAAATTATTATTATTAATTATAGCCCTTTTTATGAGTGAAAGAACTAGAAATTATTTGTTAGTAGGTTTAGCATGCAACAATAACACGACTGAGTGTGTTTTCCAAATAAAGTAAGTGCCATCATGTAGTAATTCTTGTCTGTGAGTCTGACATGAGCTGAAGTTTAACATATTCTCAGGGTCATTTCTTTGTGTTGTTGAGAATAGATAAATAGAGTGGAAAATACAATAAATACAATAAATGCACAGAATCCAATGTATTGCATTTGCGAAACATCACTCAGTTAAATTGCATATTTCTGGTCACCAGTTTCTGATTGATATTATAACCTGTTCCCATGTAACTCTCAGGAGACAGCAGGAAGTGGGACGGCCCCCTCCTGCCTTTTGTTCCATATCCGACCTCCTGCCATTCAGGGCAGCCTCTTCCCAGCACCCGGCTCAGAGGACTCAGACCAGGCCAGAGACTGCAGCTGGGTGTACCCATGTCAGACCCAGAAACTGGGGTCCCAGTGCCCATTTTAGCTGTAACCATCCACCCTGATACTGGATTAGTGTACCCACTAGGCGGGCTGCATGTGTGCCCTATCACCCGCCTGCTGCAGCCCATCCAGATTGGCTCCCCAATGTTGGACCCCAGGACTGGGAATGTTGCACTCACTGTTGGAGTCTGTCTAGATCCAGTGACAGGTCAGTGCTGCGGCTGAATCTGAAATACAACGTTTAATCTGTAATGTAATGAGTTGTATTGTGTGTTTGTACAGGCGCTGTGCTGCCAGTAGGTGGAGTCCTTCTCTCTGAGTCCTTCATTGAGCCTCTGAGTGGGAGGATGGTCAAAGTTGGAGGGGCCAGTATAAGAGCAGGGCAAGTGGTGCCTCATGGAGGAGGATGCCAGACACTTCTGGATAGTAAGGTGTTGGATTAGACTTGGATAATTTTTTTAAATGATGTATGGAGATTTTGATTGATTGATAAAGAAACAAAAAAATCTCCATAATGATGCATTTAATTAACATGTTCTAAAGGAAGCAGACCATTTAAACATTTGAACTTCCTTCTTTTTCTCCCATCATTTTGTGTCTTTTAGATTTACCTTCTTCTAAGTGAAATCATTTTAGTGTTCATTCAAATGTATGATCACAAAAATTCTAATATGTGATATAT
>JAPQRQ010000006.1:20237745-20248909 GCA_037367365.1 Apogon talboti | reverse complement strand
AAAATTTTCCTCAATCAGGTTCTGGCAGCAATGTTCAAAGTGGCGGAGATCCTGAAGCCACTAACAGAGGAGTGGGGTTCGGATCATACTTTGCAAATTCCTCAGCCTCATCGAAGTGAAAGGGGGAGTGGTCAACAAGATAATCTTCTTGCTGCAGCAAAAGAGCTCCAGCAGGCTTGGGGAAGAGCCCTGCATTGCCACTTGCAGCTACAAATCAGGCTGGAAATCCTGCTGGACTGGACTGTGGGTCTTCAGCAGGATGGAGGGGCTTGGGGTGAGACATCCCAGTGAGACAAATGGGTTTTTGTAGCTCTATATGGATTAGTACTTCATAATAGATTCTCATTTTTTCAAAAGTTCGGCCCTTTTGTGTGTGATACGTTCCCCTTTTATCAGCGAAATGTTCTGGGTTTTTTTTTTTTTTTGCTTGTATTATCTATATTCTACCTGAAGGTCTTTGAAAAATGAACATTATCCTAAAAGGAGAAAAAACTATTATTTTTTTCTATTAAACTTATAACTCCAGTGTCTCTACGCCTGTCCCCTCTCCGACATAAATCCATTAGTGATAATCCAAAAAAAAAAAAAAAAAACAATAATAAAAAAATGCTACACAGATGTATTACCTTCGGTTTACTTATCTGCTTTTATTTTTATATGTGAAAAGAATTTCACCAAACCGAGACCTCGGCTGCTCTGGAGCATTTGATGTTTTTTAATACAAAAGCCCCTGGCTCACTTTTTGTTGTGCTTTCTAAATGGGACAAAGTTGCCCTGTAGTGCATCCTGTTACTAAGCAAGAAAGTTTAAAGCATAAAGTCACATATATACTTTTACAAATTAACAAAGGGCACTGCAAAGGTTTCATAAGCCTAAGGAGGATGACATGTTCCTACCTCAGTGACTTTTTACATGACCTTTATTTGTCACAAACAACTAGTCTCCCCAAAAACTTACTGTGAGACCTGTTTTTCTCACATACTCCTATTGAATCAGCACATGCTCGAACTCCTGTGTAACCCACAAGCATGATTAAGTAATATAATCTTTTAAATGCCATATATCCAGCATAAAAAATTTCCAAATATCAACCCACTTTTACACAGGTTGCAAATTCTCCTTAAAATGACATTCCCATACTGAAGGGCTTAATTCCACACCTCTCAGCCAAGGGCATCAACAGAAGTGATAAGACGAAAAAAAAAAAAAAAACCATTTCAAACAGTCTTCACCAGAGTTTGACCACTATAACGTGGGGATCAAAAGGTACATACTACAGAATTCCTCCTTAAGTAATACCTCTTCGTATGCATCACAGTCACACATGCAGCAACAAATCAATGCAACAATGAGAAACAAATACCACAACTATAGTAAGAATAACATTAACTTTATGATTTCTGAGAGTTTATCACTGATTGGCATACATGTCATGTTTTTGTGTTATTTGAGCCTCTAATTATTATTTTTTTGGTCTGCTTCAGAGATTAAACATTCTAAATCAAACATAGTTTAATGAGATACATTGGAAAACAAATGACAGAAGCGCTGGTTAACTGATGTTTTCCATTTATATGATAAAGTGTTTTTCCGCAAATATGTTAGTATACGTACATTTATTAAATAGATTCAGAAATCTTCTATAAGAAAGAACCTAAAAAGTAAATTTATCATAATGTGCAGACAGTTTGAAGTCGATCTGGTTGCTCTGAGATAAACATTCCTTTTTAGTAAAACCCACTGTCTCATTAATTCAAAGAATTTCACATTTTGACCCAAGAGTATATCTTGGAAGGATGGAGCCAACCAACATTTTTGATTTAATTTTTCTTCATTAGTGCCTCAAACTTGGTAAAGTTTCACTACTTTTAGTCTGGAGGCATCTTATCTGCAGCCCAGTGGAATCAATAGACTAAGCAGAATATTCTTTTTATTTATTTTTTTTCTTCATTTTTTTGTACAACACATATTTGTTTCTCCCATATTTAAAATACATGTTACTTTAATTTGCAAAGAAATCCTTCTCATTTGTTAGTTAACATTTCTTATTGTAATCTATTCCTCTGATCATTTAAAACAAGAAATACCTTTAAAAAGTAATGAGGACAAAATAAGCTATTTATGCCTATGTAAATACAGATATACTATTGTCATGTATGACTGAAGACCTGTGCTTACACTACAGATCATTCATGTTTGATCATTCTATTTTTTTTAACCCTCCATCTTTTCCTGTGCTCTTCATACCAGGAGAGATGCCCCTCCCAGGTTCAGATATATGTGTGCCTGCTCTCCTGGGCATGGAATACCCTGATCCAATGGGTTCTGGTCTTAGTGTGCCTGTTTTGGGTTATCAAACGGAGCCTGTCTCTGGGATTACACTTCCACTTGCAGGAACTATGGAGGACACTGATGGAAAAGGTATAGTGTTAATAACAACTGCACTAGTCCATGTAGTTAAATTAACCTCCAGAGACCCAGTAAGCAGAAGTTTTGGAGTTTTTACATGAATTAATCGCCTTGATTGGAGACAGCATGATGCAACAGTTTTCTCAGACACATTATTTATTTACTTATGAAATGTCCTTTGCAGTGCACTTTTTTTTTTTTTTTTAAGTAAAGTTGTGAAACTACAGAGGACAAAAATGCATTGCTGGGTCTCAGGAGGTTAAATCATCCAAAATCAGCTACATTTGGTTAGCAAGAAGCGAATCACATAACTTAGCTTGGACTTGTCTCTGAGGCTACAGTTTTGTACTTTACAGGCCTAGAAGCGATCCGTTATGGCTCCCAGACTGTTGACCCAGTGACAGGGATGTTAGCTCCAGTCGTCGGAGCCAGATTGGATGTATCCAGAAAAACAGTTGTACCCATCACCGCCTCCTACTGGCTAACAATGGCTGAGCAAGCTGACAATGTCCAAGTGGGGAAATTATGGTCATTTCCTATTTTATCTGCTGTTGTGTTTTGTTGTTTTTGTTGTTTTAATATTTATTTTATTGTGGTACACCAGATTGATGCACTGCAGAGAGAAGTATGCACACGAAACACCCACTGGCAGCAGCAAAGGATAAAGGAAGAGGATATTCTTTCTGATCTGGACTCAGCTCTGTCCCAGTGTGTCTTCAAAGTTACAGAAGCCAACTCTTATCAGGTCAGCAGGAGATGCATGCTGTTTTGGTTGTGAATATCTTATATAGTTTGGCCTTAGAGTAGAGGATGGGAGCTTTTTTGAACATATGGATGCATTAATGTTGGGACACAGAGCATTGGAAAGTGATTCTGGAGAATCTTCACATCCTGCCTGGAAAATCAGTTTCCTGTTTGGCACTGAAACGTTAAAATAGGAGCAAACACTGTTTATCTTCTGTGTGAGTGTCTGGTTTTGAAATAATGGAAAAGTTCTGTGTCGGGGAAATTAGGAAACAGGAAAGGAGTGACCAGCGTAGACAAACAGGCAGCTTGGCACAGGTAGACTAAAAAAAAAAAAAAAAAAACACAAAGAGGAACATGAGGGGTACAGGTCACAATACAGTGGCTGAAGAAGTAGCTGGAAAATGAACAAGTGTGATAATGTGGCCAAGACTGTGCAGCGGTGGCTGCTGTACGCCCTGGGGCTGATTGGAGGGTTAGCTGGCAGGTGTCAGAGCCCCTGTTCAGACCTTATATTAACATGGTCCAGAGTGACCAATCACCAGTGGCCGGCTGTTGGCACATGTGTTCACACCTGGAATGAAAATGCATCCCCACATGCTTCTAGGGTGATCAGATTATACTGTAGTTCTCTGCTCTATAGGGTAATTGCCAGACTTATCTACAGCCTATGTAGCGTATGGGTTCATTTCAAGTTGAACAGATAAGCTTTGAATTGTCGCTGCATTTTCTAACCAACAGCTTTAAATGTAGAATGTTGTCTTACCTGTTACTCCCTGGTAATAAATCCAAAGGCAACACCTTAAATTTTAATATGACAGCTTGGACCATTTCATTTTATTTTTTATATAATTGTCTCTCTGAGCCTCTAAACATATGCTTTAGAGATTATTCTGTCCTCAAGCTCTTAAAATATGTACACGGCTTTCAGGTGAATGATGCAAATTGTGAATATTGTATTTACTTCTTCTGATATGACACTGTTTGTGCAATGACTTTGATAGTCATAGCCCAATAGGTAATTTGACCATCCTACAATCCATTCGTCTTAACAACGTCAAAAGGAAGAAGACGTGTCCCAGACCCGTTCTGAATGCATCCTGTGGTTTATTTTTTATGTATCCTCATTACATCCTGAGTGTGTTTGCACTTAGCATAAGAGGTGGCCACTCAGAATACATGTTCATGCCAGTTCTGAGCATGTCCTGAAATGAACAGTGGGAACTGGTAATGAGTGGGAGTGGGAGTAGGATACAAAACAGATGAGTATAAACATACAGGAGATGGTTACAAACACCAGTCCATGACAGTTGGTGTGATTTTTCTACTGTGTTGTTTTTGATCACCTTCCTCTCTGTTTGAGTGACATCTATAACTTGCCAATAGATTTATAAATCATAGTGCAAAGTGGTACGTATATTTACTGAGTTGGTATCTGGATTGCTGTAAAATGTTCTGCATCTACAATAAGAATTGACACAATGGTGTCTGTGAATCTCCCAAGTCTTTCCAGCCTTTCAGATTAAAAGCCCTTTTGTATTTCAGTAGCGTGAACCTCTTAACTCATAAAGACCCAAATAGCCACTGGCAATCAAACACATCTACTGATTTAAACTGTTTAATACCTGTTGATCCACTAATCCTATCAATACAGTATAAATACTTGGTGTAAAATATTTTCATGGTCATCAGATATGACCCATTTGGACGTTCAGAGGCTCCGTAGTGAACGTGGAAACACCGTCATCTTCAACATTGATTCACCAGTAAAACCCATGGAGTTGGATCAATAACAGTGGATGGACATGCTTGTTTTTATGTTCACTTATTGATATCTTTGCTGAAAAAGTGACTTTTTCTTCAGTTTTCTCTGTTTCTGATTTGATAACCCTCAACTTTAATCTGAGCTTTAATAAACATCTACATGATCAGAAAATTAGTATATGGAGAAAATACCTGATTTTCACAGAAAAAAATGCAAAATGTAAAAGATAATAATATAACAAATGGTGATAAATCACTTAACCTCCTAAGACCCAGGAGTCCCACAGGTTTTTGAGTTTTGGCTTTTTTTTTATTAAATAATTGCTTATATTGGAAACATCATGATGCAACAGTTTTTTCAGGTGCATTCTTAAACATTTTTATGGAATGTCATTTGCAGTGGACAGTTGTTTCTTTTTTTTCGTATAAAGTTGTGAATTTCTTGTCCTCATATGTGGACAGTGGGTCCTAGGAGGTTAAGAAAGGATGAATAGAGAGAAAAATTCCTTTGTGAACTGATACAAAAGTAGCACTGGGTCTTTATGGGTTAATATTGCAAAAAAAAAAAAAAAAGAACTACACTGTAGCATATTGTAGAGGACTTTTTGACTGCTGCCACTTCCATTTACTCTTGAACTCATTGGGTCTAAATTCTGACCCTTTGAGCTTGTGACTATCAGTCAGGGCGTCACATTATGGCTCCACCTCTTATAAAAGTCAACCTAAACATTTTAAGTTAGTATTTATCAAGGAAGCCAGTTAGACAGCAGATGATTAGAAGGTGTGTTCATGTGGCTTTAAGGCTGTAAAACTGATTAGAGATTTGATTTGTGTGTCTGCAGGGTTTGCATTCCTTCTTGGATGCATTCTTTATCCTGCGTGCCGATATGCAAATGCATCCCTCCACTTCTTGTGTTTTAAGTGTGCACTTTGCTGCAGGTCCATTGGTCTGGGAGGCAGCTGAAGGAAGCAGCCCTGGAGCTACAGGATTCAGCGCAGACTGAAGCCCAGAGGAGAGCAGCTCAGTGCTCACACTTGGCTCTGATCCTGCCTCCGCATGTATTACACATCCTCACACTGGGTAAATTGCCTGGCAAGACGTCAGAGTGAAGAGCATAAGGATAATTATAGTCATGCCTTGCATTGCAGTTTGGTTCAGCGCCTTCCAATACAAATACACTTCATGCCAGAAATTCATATCACTACTTTCAGTTGTATAGAAATTTACATAATTTCATTGTGGGGTGTTTTATTTGGGTTGGCAGAATGTCTTTGTGTCTGCAGGTGATGAGGAGGAGTGGGATCAACACTGTACTTGGCATTCAGAGCTGATGTCAGGTCTTGAAAAGCTTGATGTATGTATCGAGCAGCTACAACAAGACCAGGAAAAATGGACAGCACAGGAAGGAGACTGGACTACAACAATCCACACAATGGTCAGAATATAACTTTTACTGTCTGTCCAGGTAGCTGAATTGCTAGCTGGGGTCAAATTAGTTTATTTTCCTCCTTGGACACAAATGTCAAACATGACTCATGATTCTGTGAAGAGCTTTAGAAAGTGTGGTGACTTTACTCATATGACTCCAGGCTGTTGTGTAAATGTAAATAATTCTTTTTGCTTTTTCATACACAAACCTTTGTCTGTGTCTACTCCAGGACAAAGAGCTGAGACTGAGAGAGTTGTGGGAGCAGTGTTTTTCCAAACAGGCAGACTTGGACGCTGCTGTTAATATCCTGCATGTTGTCAGAGAATTATCCCAACTATGTGCTGACACCGCTCAGGTCCAAAAAAACACTGACACGCAAAGGACGTCTTTCTATTATTTAAAAACATGACATTTAGACATAGTGGTGAAGGGATATTGGTGAATTTTTCATTATCTTCAGTAGGTAGGTTGAACCTGATTAACAATCAAAGGAAATGGAGCTTAGCTATGTAATAATTGTAAAAGGTTATCTATTTGGATTTTTTTGGACTTCTCTGCTTTGTTTTGTTATTCTGAACCATATGTCTCCTCTTGTCTCTCTAGGCTGTACTGAATGGGAGCTTTTGGTACAAAGAGTATGGCTTGGTCCAGTGTAGTGGACACAGGCCGACAGTCAAGGTCATGGGTTTGCTCCAACAGAAGGCTTTACCTCTGCTGGAGAGACTGAACCAGCTCCTGGAACATCCTGCCAGTGACTCCTGCCATCAGCAAATCTCAGGTAGTGAATCAGTTTATACGCAAAATGAAGATGAACCATGAATGAATCTAATGGATCTGATCTCTGACATTTGTTACAGGTTTGTCAGCAAAGCAGACATATGGTATGGAGATATCTTCACGGGTCTGGACAGTCTCTGTGCCTGTGGTGAAAGGTATGTGCTTCTTAACCTTATATGTAGAGCGAATGTGTGTAGATAGTGCATACAGAAACATTTTGACGTATTGGCTTATGCACTGAAATGAAGGATTTTACAAAGTATAACAAGTCTTGTTTCTGCATTTTTGCTTTATCCGAAGCAATTCACATTGGAGAAGTAATCTCATGTCAACAAACCAAAGAAAACATTGCCTCAATAAAATATTTAAGCCAATATTGAGTCAAATTGAACTGGAAAATAGTTAAAAATAATGGTGAACATATCACCCCATCAGAGAGCAAAATACATTTTGTTCTCCAATTATAGAATTTTTCCCCATATTCTAAATGATTAACAATAGGGGGAAGTAGTATACCAAAACACACTTACAAAAACACCCATGAATCTACATTATTTATCCACAGACCTTATCACTCACTGAATAAAGTGTGAAGCTCATTGTTTAACGCTACACACATCTGTATTATAGTATCGGCACATTTTTGCCTTCGAATAAAAAAGTCACAGGAGGTTATTTTGACGTTCAGTCAAAATAACACTATCTTATAGTCTTCACATACAGTAGGTGACTGTGGTATTTTGCATTCTAGTTTTGTTAGCTTAGCTCTGGTTTTGGACAGAAAACAGCCACAGTAAAACCACACATCATCTCTGTTTTCCATACAGTTTGTGTTGTCAGTAGCTGCACTAAAGATGTATTTAGTCTGAACCATTGATCAACGAACAGTGAACTTGGAAGAGATAATAACATCACATAAAAACTTTATATCTTTATAAGCTTAATAAACAAACTCACCTTTGTTAGAAGAAACTCTACAATTTAATCATCAGACTCCATTCTTCTTCATTTAGACCTGTGTCCAGTGGTAAAAACAACAACAGCGCTCCTGGCTTTATCAATTTCTCTGTTGTTTCTTTACGGTTCTCATCCCATCTAGTCACTTTCTGACTTTCTGGTCAAAGGCCAAATGATGTTAGTTTTTTCCCTCACCATGGGAGAGCAGCAGAGTGACTCACTACTCCCCCTAGTGGTCACATAATACAACTTAATTATACAATGTAAATAGATTAGGTTCGTAATTCTACAGCTCTATACATTGGTAAATTTGATGTAACTGGAGGACTCATTATTCTGACTACCCTAATTATATCTTAGGTTATATTTTAAAGTTAAAATACTACATAAAGCTCCTTTAAGGCCCATTATTGTTATTTTAGTAGCCCACACAAAATTTGATGTATTTTATCCCCTAGTTCAAGATCATTTGGATTCTTTCTACTAGGACTGTTCTTGCAGTGTGTGTTTGTTGCCAGAATTTTGGAGAGTAAGAAAAAAGGAAGATAAACACTGTGTCAATTTCTGATAGTGTTTGTTTCTAAAGGAAACTCCACCCAGTCACTCAGGGAGCCTGCCAAATCTCAGGACACGGGTCTGCAGGCCAGTTCAGCACCGACTCACAACTCACAAAGACACACTGCATCATCTGGAGTTCACTCCCAGGGTAACACACAGCAGGAATTACTCAGTCTTTCTCTTTTTTTTTTGTGCCTCATCAGTGTCCATGAGCGAAGTGGGAGTTGGATTGTTGGAAAGGACAAACATTATTATACATACACAGAGAGACCCAGTTAAAGATCTCATCAGTTAGAATGCAAAGCACATATCTGTCGTTGTAATTACTCATTTAGCGTCTCCATCCCTGCAGACAGCCAACCAATGAAAGATTCTGCTCATCCTCCAAGTATTTCTGTCCCCACAATGTCAGGTAACAATGTGACATTCTGCAGATTTCGAAGGTAGGGTGAGTGATAATTAATTTGTTCGTATTGTTTCTATTTCCCAGAAGGGGAGTGGACCAAGCTGCTGGAGCTCTCTCCTCTTTTTCAAATGCTAAAAGGGGTGGAACTACAGCTGAAGATGTGGGCCGGCGGGGCAGGTCTTATAAGAGGAGAAATCATGGGTAGGCTGACTGCCTTCTGTTTGTCAGATAATAGTCATACTGAAACAGAGAACTGACATGCACGTACATACCACTCACACTAACACAGTAATCATTGAGTACTAAATCAGGCAGGCTTCTTTCTCCTCTGAGTCCAAGGTAAACTCAAATAGAAGTTCGATTTCTTGTGCATTAATCTACATGCATAAATGAAACTAAAAAGGTCCCATTTGTAGAGTGGGCGAGTGTGTACAGTCTCCCAATTGGTCTTATTTTCTCCCACTCCAGAGCCTTGATGAGACCCAGATGGAAGACAATTTCTACAATGTTCAGGCATATGTTTGTTTATTTGGCTTCAGGGGCCCAGGGTTTAATTCAATGACTTCCATCAGAATTGTCTTAGTGAACATAGAAATGAAGCAGGAAACAACATTTCTGTCCTTAGTATATATATAAAAAAGCTAAGATAAGATAAGATAAGATAAGATAAGATAAGATATACTTTATTGATCCCCCAATGAGGGAAATTCAAATGTACAGCAGCACGAGACAACATCTATTAAATACAATAGAAAAATAAAAAAGATAAAACATACAAAAAATTGTTAAAGTGACTAAAAATGACAAAATACTACTACTACTACTACTACTACTACTACTACTACTACTAATAATAATAATAATAATAATAATAATAATAATAATAATAATGATAAATAAAGTAACAAGTGTGCAGTAGGTGACTTTGATAACCAGCATGGACCTACATATCAGATGTATTAATAAAGGTACTGTATAATGCATTTATGACAGACATGTCTGGTTCTTAAAGCTGTATTTTATTTTGTTTTTCTTCAGATAGAGCCAGAAGCAACAAAAACACATCCAGTGTTGGCTTTTGTTTTTGCTTGTAGAGTTTTACTGCTCCAAAATTCCTGAACTTTTCTACCTATGTCTTGCAGCTTTCCTTGCAGGTGTATCTTCTAAATGCTGTTTTATACATTAAATATTGGAGGATATATTATACAAAGAACACATCTGTGTTTTTTCCAGAAAAAGGCAACAGTTTTATTGACGTCCTTGATGCACAGTGGGAGTGTGAGGGAGAGTTGATCCCTTTGCATCCATCGACCCTTAACCCCAGAGAGTTCTTGGTCTACCAGCATGGATTGTTTCTGATGCGTACATTACATAATCTCAAACTGGTCAGTGCCAAGGTCTCATTTCTAATTTCCCTGCTTTTCATCCTTAGATGGATTTCACTGTTTTAACTTTTAATTCCTACTGAGACTCTGTGCAGCCTGAAATGCAGTACACAGCTGTGAAACCCTCCAACAACCCTGTTTCCTGTTAGAGACTCAGGGGGACTTGCCCTTTGTTAAGAGAGCGCCGGGGTCTGACTGACCTTTCTGAGTTCAGTCTAGCAAAAGTATCATCTTTTAATTTGATATATACGACAGAAGTGTTTTGATAGCTTTTTTTTTTTAATGTGTTTCTCTTTATAGTTTTAAGTTTTGAATGTGCATGTCTGGATAGAACTCTGTTTTATTGTTTTGAGCTTTAGTGGGAATAATGAAAAAAGTTTGTTGTTTTTTTTGTTCCACACAGGTTCCAGACATTTCTCTCCAGATTGCAGCTGGTCTCCCAAATAACAACTACTTTAACAACGCCTTCAGAAATTCCTTCTTTTACCAGGTGAAGTTTTGCTGCCATTTTAATTATTTCAGACAACTTGCATTACCAGTGTCTTTATTCATTTATGTTGAATAAGTGAGGCCCAGTGCTAGTCTAATACAAACACATAGAGTACCAGTGTCAGTATGTAACACACAAGCCACATTAACTAGACCAGTGCAGCTGCTTGCAATATGATTATTTGGAGACTCTGCTGCATCTCCTTTGCCAATAATCAGTGAGTCCATTATTTTTCGGGATTTTC
>JAPQRQ010000006.1:20204897-20217098 GCA_037367365.1 Apogon talboti | reverse complement strand
TAAATACAGAAATAGCACCCGTAACTGAGACTGCGCCTTTTAATACGGTGCGCCGTATGGTCGCGAAAATACGGTATTTTATTCCAACTGACTTAATAATAATAATAATGATAATAATAATAATGATATCACCATCATCATCATCATATCACCATCACCATCACCAAAACCATCATCATCATCACCATCACCAACACAATCATCATCACCATCATCTTCATCTTCATCTTCATCATCTTCCTTTTCATAGCCTACAGTTGTTGCTTCTCAACTGTTTTTCTATTTCATTGATATTTTATTTAATTTTTTTACTTGATGTTTTAATCCTGTACATCCCTTTTAGCAGGGAGAGTTGTTTTTAAATTGTGCTACATAAACAAATTTAACATTTACCCCATAAATAATACTAGTTTTCATATTTGTGCCATTACAATGGTATTTCAGCTCATATTACCCTGCAGAGGTGTCTGATCTGTTTTGTTTAGTTTTTTTCCAGAGAATTTGACAGAATCTCTTCATGGGCACCTTCATGACATTTTGACTTGGCAAGAGCTATGCCTCTTGCCTTTCCAATAGGTTATGTGTAGCTGAGCCAGAGCCAGAAATGAAGGCGCACACTGTTTGGTCTACACTCTAAAAATTTCATCCCATAAAGGTATACTTGCATTAACTTAAAATCTTTTCATCTGTACCTTACATTAATCTCAGTAATGACAGCAGAGGGGTAGTGGGGATGGCTTTAGGAAGAAGACAGTTGCAATACATAATTCTTATCTCGGCAGAACTGACTGACACAAATGGCAGTAATGAAAAAATAATTCGATGGGTTTGTCACACAAAATTAATGTGTCTTTACATAACAATGGGTAACCTGCTTGTAGCGGTCCACTATAGCAGCATTCCCCAGAGTGCAGAGACACCTGAGTCTGTGCACCAGGTAGGACTGGGTAATGGCATCTGAATGGCCTCTATTCATCATGCCTCCGTTATAGTGTCAGTAAATCCACTGAGCAAGGTAATATCCCAACCACAAATGGCAGTGGACTTCAGTGTTTACATTCAGAGTACTAGTGCTGGATGCGCTGACTGTCAGCTATGCAGCAGTGATGCTCATTCCACTGGTTCAAGGTCACGTTACAGGGAGGTAATGCATTTATTTTTCATACAGAAGGGATTAAAAGGGTAGAATGCAGGCTGAGTATTCAGTCTTTACTGTTCGGTATATTCAAGTGGTTTCTGAAATACCACCAAAACAAATGGACATTCTGTAGCAAAAACATGAATTGTGATAAAATATAAATAGTCTAGTGGTTATGTGTTTCATTTTTTTTTTGTGTTTGTGTGTGTGTGTGTATCATCCCTTAAGTTTCGTATCAAACATTTCACATTTCTAGATATCCTGAAAGGAAGATGAGGAAGAAGAGGTATTAAATAGACTTAACTCTTTAGGCGCCGGAGTTTGTTTTATTTTAAAATTCAATTTCAATATCAAGGTTTCAAAAAACTGTTTCATTCAGTTGTTTTGCTTGTCGCAATATTGTAATTTTGGCGCTCAAAGGGTTAATATTTATCGCAGGACAAGATTATAAAGCATACCTCATGTGAGATTGTTCAGCTTTTCAAACTGTTCAGTTTATGCTGCATGTCATAAAATCTCTGTTTTTCTGTGCATCGACACAATAAAGACAGAATAGAGACTGGTGACCAAACTCTACTGTATTGTTTGTATAGGTCTCATTTTCAGTATTGGAATTGTACTGTGTATGTGCAGGACCTGAAGTATCTGCAGTATTCAAAATGTGAACCAATCTTAAAATGTAGCTTCTTGTGCAGTTTTGAAGTTAAGTTGATCTTTTGTGATTACCAAAGATGAAAGACTGGGGCCACGAGTGGATTTTAAAGCAGATAAAGTGGAGAGCATTTAATCAATCACAGCCTTGTTCTGCCAGTTTCTGTCCTCCTGTCAGATATGATGTAATAGCAATCGGAGCCCAGCCTGTCTGAAAGCCGTCACAGAAATAACTGCATTCTGTTCGGCTTTAATCCACACATAATACAGTGTGCAGCTGTTATGGACAATGACGTTCCCAGTCTCAGTTAATTATTGACACACATACATACATAGTGCACATTTAATTTTATTCATTTTGAAACTCATTATTACCAAGGCCCATCCAGTTGTCAGAGCGTATGGCTGTGATCTCTGTCATCTGTCATGGTTCCTTTTCAGCTTGTTAATTCTACTTTTCAAGTCTGTTATTGAGAAACATGTCAGATGTAGCACAGTCAGTGTAAAATTAAACCTGTGTGTACAGCCATGATAATCTACTCCATATTAGTTGATTCAAATATCATGAACAGAGCCAAATAAATAGCAACTGAGGGTGATTAACGTAGTGCAACTGGAATTCCTTTATGTCTTACACTGTATAAAGAGTGGTACTGTTTGAGGCTGTTGTTGACTGAAAGCTTCCTCTGAGCCTGTCGATCTCGACAGGATGAGCTCAACACTCTCGTTCCTTCATTAGATGATCCATAAAGGCCAGTTGCCCATAGAGATGTAGCCTGTTTTTCAGCAACAACCAAAAACATGATAAATTTTGGATTTTTTCACTGGTCAATGATCCTGCTTCAGGAAGTTGGTTCAACAAACCCTCGGTGTAACCCTGACCTCTGAGTTAATAAACCCAGAGTTTTCACTTTGAGAGCAGCTGGTCAGCGTTAGCCAACAATGAGTATGTTCACTCTGAGTTGAGCATGTGCCAAAACTCACATAAATAATGATGAACATAAAGTCTGTAGCATGCAATTTAAATTTAAACTCATTTATACTGCAACACTTAATACACATGCATATTCTGAAATTTATACATTGTCCTTGACATAATATAGCCTATCTGAATTTCGGCTGCAGATATGATTAATCATTGGCCATGAGTTTAGTGTAAATTGTTTCTTTTATGCTTTAATTTTTTTTTGATTTGCACTGTGTTAAAGTTTTGATACAGGCAATAAGATGGAGATCCTGACAAGCTGGTAGCTGTATGATTGTGTTTTATGTCATCTTGTTATTCCACAAAAGGAATGAAAGTGGACAGATTTCATTGTGAGCTTAAAGTGAATCAGTGATGTGACATTCATGAACATCACGGCTGAGGTTACATTTTAAATTATTCATGTCAGCATCAGAACCATAAATTAAACTAATGTAAAACAGGCTCTTAACACAATGCAGTCTTCCTCACTTAAACTCTAATATGTGTGTGGATCATCGATGCATCTGTCGTGCTGTCACATCACGTCACGTCTGTCACAGACCGAGACTGAGGAGACACACAGTAACACTGGGTTTGTCAGAGAAAACCTGCCAACACTCACCGGCAGGTTTGTTTTACAGAGTAAGCTGCCACAGTAAGTGACTGAGTTATATTGAACTCACTTTGTGAAAGCAAAAAAAAACACTATTCCCTCATTTCAGGGGAAAGAAACCCCAACTTTACATTAAATCTTTCAGCAGTACGCTGATATTTGATCTCTATAACCTCTTATTATACAAACCACATACCAAATCTAGCACAGATGTCTAAAGATTATTATTATCATTATTATTGTTATATAGTAATAATAGTATAATAGTATTTTATTCTTTATTCTGTTAGATTTAACTGGATCATCATTCATTTAATCATTCACTCATATTGTTCCATTTCAGTAGTTATTTATTTACCTATTGTACTTCTCTATTTGTATCTTGAAAGGACGCTGTTTTACTCTAATGAAAGATTAGATAATATAATAAAGTCTTTGCCCAGCTGTCTTGTGTAGACATGTCACCACTGGGAGGCAGTGTTGATCTACACTGCTATGAAAAACGAAGGAGGGCTTGTATAGAACGGTCTGATCTCACGATTGTCACTGTTGATACCCCAAACTGCAGCCTGTGCTTAATGTTAACATAGGGTTTAGTGTACGTGACCACTCCCATTACATTACACTGTGAAGATGGATACGCGCAGGAAAACATAGTCTTATCTAAATATTTAATACATATTAAAATCCTGTGTAGAGCCATAAAGAATGTTCTGCCTTACTAAATAAAACTACAATTCCGACTCCATGAATTTTGCAGTTTTTAACTTTCACTGCAGTTGTTCTAGTCTGTGCATAAATATTCCATATAAAGTGGAGGAAGTGATACCTGAACAGAATGAAATGAATGAACTGAAAAGCATTACAGCTGCATTTGAAAAGCTTTGTTGTAAAAAGTCAGCACTGTTTGTGCTGCAACAATGTTTAATTTCAGTTTAACAACCTCTATTTGCATGACAATACATACAATATTTCCAAAGACAACGATTCACAAAAGAGGAAAACTGTGTTCAATCAATCTAACGAAACTGTTAATTCTACAAAAGAAAAGAACAGTAAAAAAAAATTATAATAATAATAAAAAATAAATAAATATAACAGAAAAATACCAGTTTTGGGGACGGTCAAGCCTAATACTGACCTTTTTTTTTCCTATCGACAGAGGATGATGAAGTTTACAATAGACCTGAACGCCTCACTTGGTCACTATGGCAACTAACAACGCAGAGCAGTGGAAAAGTTTTGCGTCAGTGTAAGCTACGAAAACATTGCTAAAAAACATAAAAGTCGTCTATAAAAGCCACCTGTACTCGAATGATGGACCAGCTTGAAGACATGGAGAGGTTTTTGGAGAATGTTGACAATATACGTAAGTGTTAAATAGCTTGTCCGTGCTAGTCATGCACATTAGCTCTGTATATTAACCAGACGTAGGCTACCGTTAGCTGAAGTAGTTGCCATCTTTGTAACCTAAAGGCAAAACATATCCTTTGTCTGTTGAAGCCTTTTTTTGTCTTTACCTAGCTTATCTAAGTGTGTTTTGCTAGTGTGTTCACTGATGTTGTTCCTGAATGATGATGTAAAGACTTACAAGTCGCAAAAAAAGAGATTCTAGCAACATTGTACTTATTGGTATTAACCTTAGATTTTTACTCGTAGTTTCGTAAATGCAAACGTGCTTAAAATGCAGAAAAATACCTACTGTGTATGGATTAGCATATGCAAAGCACATAATAATACTGTTATGATGTAGGACATTTGTATCAAGGTCGAAATACATTTCACAGTTACTGCCTGTTCATATAGACATGTTAAAATGTTCATTCTACAGTGTTATAGTGATTGCTTTAGTATTTATTAATATAGCAGAATCCTAGTGCTTATGAGATAAGTATTTCTTCACAGGTGAGCTAGTGAATAATCTAAACTCCACTGATACTGAGGTCCAGAGAAAGGCACTGGAGAAAGCTGATTGCTATATTGCTGCTATGAATGAACCCTGTAGAGAAAAAGTCAGCAAGACTACAATCAACACAAACCCATCAACACAGATGTCCTTGGTAAAGACACAAACGAAGCCTGTGTCTGCCTGTCTGCGTGTCTGTCTTGGTTCGTCTCAGTCTTTCATCTTGTGAATAATGTCTATGTCAATAGCATTGGTAGTAGTGGGAGTAATGAACAGAGAGGACCTTTTTTATTTACAATCATTAAATGTTTTTACATTTTTCCTTTTTGTTTTTACAGAGCTCACAAAATCAAACTGCAGGTGAGTGAAAAAGCAAGTTGTTCTCTTTCCCTTTGCAATGAAATTGAAATTGTTGAGGCAGAAATTGTCAACCACCATAGAGATACGTTGGTTATCCTAGACAAAATCTTTATTTTATATGGATGTATTGGCTGACATGTGATAAGAAATGTTAAATATACTTCAGAACTATTCCTACATGAATAACCTGATATGTGTATTTACATCTCCAAACTATTGCCTGCATGGGGAAATGATAAATTGAAAATGGTTTATACTAATGTATTTTCTTTGTTTAAGAGATAAAAAAGCATTTGTTGTTTGAGAAGCCTTATATATCCCTAGGGACAATGGCAAAGCAAAAAACTGGAATAAAATTAAATAAATCTGAAGTCGGTTAAAATCAAATGAAAAACCTATTGCCAAATGATATTATCTCTTAAATAGTTTTATCTCTGAAAGTATTTTATTTGGGGCTGTGTAGTAAATAGTTTTTGCTGAGTGATATGGTTTGCTACACTGCTATTTGTATTTCCCCAGACAATAGCCTGCCTGAATAAACACAGCTGTAAAAGATGCAGTGTCTGTAGATGTCACTTGGGTTTTCAGTTACCTATGTGAATATCAACATTTCTGACAATGAGCCAAGTCTCAGCCTATGTTAGTCAGTCCATCTGAACACCCTGTAGCATGTTTAATGTAGCCTGTTGGTTTGTCTCAAGATAATTTTCGTGTTGCACTTGCTTAAGATTATGTTTAGGGCAAATTTTAGTGTATTTTTAGTATTGCAGCAACACAATAGAATTTTATTTTCAGGGATGGCCATGTTTGGACCACATACATGTTTTATATTTTTTCTCCTCAGTTTATATAGAGTTTTCTTAATGGTGTGATGTGACCTTAGCACGCATCTATCAAATTACAACCAAGGTCAGGAGTCCACTGATTTGTTTAGGGACCTGCAGCTCTTGGTTTATATGCACTTTACATTTAAGCTGATCAATATCAGTAATAAGTTGTGAACTTTTCACACCTCTTTATGTGAACTGCTAGATTGAAGTTCACACATCATTTCATTCAATTCACATGATAAGGGAGCGAAAGGAATTCTGTGCTTAAGGCACAGGAGGGTGAAATGGTTTTCAATTACCGCCATCTTATATTTGTTAAAGTGGACTTAAAAGCAATATCTGGCTTTGGGGGAACATTTCAGCATTTACAATCACAAACACAAACAGTAATTATTGTGTGGGGATCTTTACAGCAACTTTCAAAAGGTTGAAAATTGGGCCTTTAATGCGAACTGTTAAATTGGAGTGTGTAATATGTCATACTTTTTATTCCGCATGCTCAAATTTTACATTGATTCAGAAACTTGAAAAGAGTTAAAGTCCAAAAAGGCTTATCTATGTGAAATAGTGGCGTAATTATAGAGAAAATATTTAATATAATTTAGTTTTTTGTTACACCTTGGCAGTTTTGTTCTTTGCATTCTCAAAATTGTATCTTTTCCAGAGAATTTCATGAAGGCTATGGAGAAAGACATTGTTGACAGGAGATTAAGGAGGATTGAAAGTGAAAAAAAGGCAACTGGTGGGTGAACCTCTCTCCCTTAAAGATGCTGTTGAAAGTCAATACTAACCTTGTTCTACCAGTATGTATATTTATAAATTCTTAATTTCATGTTCCCGCAGCTCTCAAAGACAAGGGCAATGAAGCTTATGCTCTAGAAGATTATGAAACTGCTGTGAAGTATTACACTGATGGCTTGGCTGAACTGCAGGACATGCAGTCATTGTACACCAACCGAGCACAAGTGAATATTTTCAACATTTTATTTGCATTGAAAAGAAAACTATTTGTATTTTGTAAGACAAACTTTGGATTTAAAGTCTGTAACTTAACCCATAAAGACCCAAACATTCATCACCGACCAAAAGCATCTCCTGATCTAAACTGTTTAACACCTGTTGGTCCACGAGTCCTATCAATACATGTAAATAATTGGTGTAAAATACAGTTTGTAATATTTTCATGGTCATCAGATTTGACCCATTTGGACGTTCAGAGGCTTTGTAGTTCCCGTGGAAACACCATCATCTTCTACAACATGGATTCACCAGTAAAACACATGGAGTTTTGATAAAATACCCCTCAACTTTAATCTGAGCTTTTATGAACATCTTCATGATCAGTAAATTAAATACAGGAAAATACCTGATTTATACTGATAAAATACAAAATACAGAGCATAATATAATAAATAGTGATAAATCACTTAATTAAAGTTAGATTTAGAGAAAATTTCATTTGGGAACTGACATTAAAGTAGCATTGGGTCTATATAGGTTAATTATCCTGCATTTTTTTCGAGGTCTGCAATATACTGCATATTTTCTTACTATTCACAAAATGACTTGTTTCTGCAGAAATCTCACATTTTTCTTGTTGACACCGTATTTATTTTCTGCCTGTGTTGAATCGCTCTCGTTTGTCCGTTGTTTACACCTTCACAGGCATACATCAAGCTAGGAAAGTACAAGGAGGCCATCGATGACTGTGAATGGGCATTAAGGGTACGTCTTAGCAGGGAACAGTGTTTGGTCACATACTGTGTCATTCCTCATTATGTGTAAAAACTGTCAAAGCTTAATAATTTCCTAAAGATACTCAAGCAAAGTTTAGGATGAAGACTATTCAAATTTTTGGTGATTAATATAGTCTATAAAGCGTCACATTAGTTTAAGTAATAATACCCTTGTAATACATGCCATGATTTCCAGAGTGGAGTGTTTCTCTGATGTTCAGATTAAATATTTGTGACTTGCTGTGCCACTGTTATCAACACGGAAACATTGGATCCTCATTATGTAGATGTGCTGCTGATGAAGTGCTTTAAAGACTACAACACCCATTATCATTTTTTTTCTCCCAGTGTAATGAGAAGTGCATAAAGGCTTATGTACACATGGGCAAAGCATACCTGGCACTGAAGAACTACAATGAGGTAAATATAATTACCACCCATTGTACCTAATCATATTTTTTTAAATCACATCTAACTGCTGAGGAGATGTATCTATATTCTGACAGTTCCGCTGTATGATATGCATAGAAATAGAGAACAAAACTGACTTGATTGAGCTGCTGGCACTCTTGTGGTGAGAGCTGACCAGAATCATATGGAAATCAATGCTTCTTTTAAAGACCACAGAAGCATGTCACGTTATCAGTAAAGAGCCAAATTCTCCTCTTCTTTCAGTCCAGAAACTGCTTCGGAAAGATAGTGGAAATTGAGCCAGGGAGAGAGAAAATGGTGAAAGGTAAACAATACTGTTGTTGTACTGTCACATGATCTCAAGCTGTAGAACTAATTTATTCCTTTTGAAATGCTTTTAGTGTGTCTACGCTTCTGTGATGTAGCATGTAAGACTTTTACCGCTGTTGAGAAAGGGTCCTGTCTTGCTGACTTGCACCAAATTAAAGGCAGACTGAAGGTTAGCAGACCAATTCTTCAATGCCACGGAGTTGATTGTCAGTGATGTCGTCCCTAATGACTCTGAGTAGCAGCCCATTTGATTACAGTGCATTCATTACAGCACTGTCACTCTGATGCCGCATGTTTCCTATCACCGTAATGTGTTCTGAGTGAAAGGTTCTGCTTTCAACTAATTTCAACTGTTCTCTAAATTTAGTAACTCCATTTCTTATGTACACAGTTTTACAGTCTCTTTCACTCAGTCTTACCCTATGTAGCACAGCCTTACATTTGTAATCCATCAGCAACAACAGAAGTGCTCCACACTAAGTGCACATTTAAGAGGTCATTTTAGGACAGTTGTTGTACTAGCAGACTTTTAGCTGACTACAATTGTTTCTTTCACCATTCTTGCTGCGTACAGAGTACCTGATCCAGGTAGATTTGGAGGAAGAAAGAGAGATTCAGGAGAAGAATGCACAACAAGACTTTGACAAGGGAGAGGAGGAGGCTATAAGGGTGCCCCAGCTGCTGGAGAAGCTGTCAAGTCCTGGCCATATGCCCCTGTACTACTGTGGCGGGTTGGAGATTCTGTCAAAAGCAGTTACTGACTGTGAGTGTTCTGTTGGGAGACGCTTTGTACAATTATCTCTCTCCTCTTATCTCTTTGTCACTAGTCTTTCTTCAGTAACCTGCTTCAATGCTGTTACTGTTTGTAGGTTCTACAACTAAAATGCAACTGTGAGCCTTGAGGGCAGGATAGTGAAACTTGATTAACCCCCCCCCCCCAAAAAAAAAAAACAAAGAACTGTTCTTTATGTGGCATTTCAGCACTCATATCGAGTATTACATATGATCAAGGATATCTGCCCATCACAGATTTCTCTTCATGCTTCATTTACTTGTCTAGGTGTGGAGATTTCAAACATAGTAACTTGAATATAAAGCAGTGCTTAAAGAGCAACACCTCAGCGTTGTGCAGTGACTGAGTATTTATAAGGCCCCTCTGAAGAATATCTGCTGTCATGCATTAGTTAATGGATGTCTTATATGATTAACAAAAAAACAGGTAAATACACCATGGACAAGTGTAATGTGACATTGTAATTGCATAAAAGGTTGTGTGGAACAACTTTCTTTTATTTGTTTTCCATTATCAGATCAAAAACAACAAGCTGTCAGCTGTTTTTAGCTGTTTATACCAGTGAAACCTCCGGTGCATGTGTAATTTGATTTGTGACATGTTTTTGATCACCTAAATTAGCATAATTATACATTCCCTTAGTCTGTGAATATTGATGTAATTTGATTGTAGAACTGCTGAGCAGGCTGCTGCCACACCATTAATGTCTGCTACTATATCAGCCAAGTAATGCTGTTTAAAGATAGTTTAAGACTAACATTAAGAATTTGGGATAGCTTTGGTATGGGTTCCTGTTTTGTTCAGGAGATGTTAGCTGTGTTTATTGAGAGGTGTTACAGGGGTGTTGTCTCTGAATGACAGCAGACATTATTAAGTCTCTGCAGAGCTGTCTAGGGAGTAGTTTCACGAAACATCTGTGATAGCAGGTGTCCATCCCATAACCTTTACTCACACCTGTACTCAAGTGTGTAACTGGCAGATTTAGTGTACGCTACAATGAATGGTGTTACCTGTTCAGTGACTTTATAGACTTATGACAGCGCAGCCTGAGATCCAGTAGATGGACACAGGGCTTGAAGACACCAGGGGTTGTAGATATTTATATACGGCATATTCCAGGGTACAGTCATTTATCAGCAACTATAAACAGAAGGCGACGTCCATTACAGCTTGTTACATTATATTGCGGGCGAAAAGTTGTCAGAGTGCAATGTTTTCTGAGACACAGTATTTCTCTGTATGCACCCATTTTCTAATGCTCGTTTTCAAGCAGGTTTACATGTAACTGATATTTGTTTACCGAGTCCTCTGTGAAAAGGGGCTATTGTTTAACCTACAGGCATCAGTTGCTCTGCTCTCAGGTTGTTCAGCCCTCTTCTGCCAGCTGCTGATATTTTTGTACATGTTTTTGACCCAACAAATGACTTTGAAACTCACCACCATGAGTAAAACTCTTTTCAGCTATTGCCAAAAGGTAAAAATTTTAGGTTTTGCAAAACAGTACAATTCATCAAGGTCAATGGCCCTCTCAGGAATATTTATTTTGTTAGATTTCAGCTTGTAGTTTTGACGTGGTCTGTTGCTGCCCTCACACAGACCTTGTATGTTTTAATGTACATTTACAATACAGCCGGCACAGATGGAGGTGATGGACTTAAGCTTGAAGCCTATTGCTAAGAAAAACATAATCTATCAAATACACACACTGGGATGCTTACTGTCAATTTTAGTTTTAGCTTATAATACATCGTGTTTGCTTGCTGCAGCTGTACTCTGTGGAATGGCAAACACTTCCACTCAAACGTCTCGTCTTTCTTCATTTAGACGAATAAAGAAGCTTACTGTCAAATGATATAACGGCTGTCTCATGCCATTCAAAAGAAAAGGGCAAAACTTACATAAGTCACAAGTGGAAGGATCGCAGCGGCGCTGACATTACAAGCTTCCTCCCCTAGAAGAATGTCCTCACCGCTCTGTTCTGTTCTCCCGCTACTCCTTATCAGAGGAAGACAAACCATTCCTCAATATACACTCCCTCAACATATTTTATTTATTCTTTTCTTTTTTGCCCTTGACTCTAAACCAGTGGGCAAGCAAACAGCAAACTAAACTAAAAGGGAGAGGCGTTGAGGTACATGCCGATGATTTATGGTCTTCTGTCTCTTTACACTTCCTACTGTTCTCTTCTAACAGGTACTGGCCAGACTCTTTTCAGACTGAACAATGGCTTCAGTATCATCAGCAGCAATGACACAGTGAGGAGGTAAGGAGACCAGTGGGAGAGGTAGCTGTCAGCCCTCAGAGGCACTTTGACAGATGGACCCAGAGACAGGGGCATACAGAGACAATGATGACCTAAACTAGGAGATCATTCTCTGGCCTCTCTCTGTCTTCCCCTGTTGCTCTTTCTCTCTCTCTCTCTCTCTCTCTCTCTCTCTCTCTCTCTCTCTCTCTCTCTCTCTCTCT
>JAPQRQ010000006.1:20174032-20195231 GCA_037367365.1 Apogon talboti | reverse complement strand
AGACAGACAGACAGACAGACTCGTGTCTCACGCTCCAAAAATCTGAACACTGCAGTCTGTTATCCAGTCATTTTATTTTCACTTTTAAATTTGACAGAAATATAACAGTGTGTGGCCACAGACTGTATCAGTCCCTCTCACACATGTTTCACACAAATAAGACTGTTCCATAAAATAGACAAAAACAAATCTTAGAAAAGTAACTATTATGTAACAACAAGAGGCAAAAATATACATTCACACAAACTCCAAAATACGAATGCTTATTATATTGTGTGCCAGATGTCATGCGCTAACATATATTCTTGTGAATATACGGTATTTGACCAGTGTGGCTCTCCTCTTGTTTGTTGTTGTGTTGTTGTTTTCCACAGAGCTGTCCATTTTACGCCATTTGCTGGATGTCAGTAGAGATGAGACAGTGTCAGGAAATGCAGCACTGTGCATAGCCCACTGCCTCGAGGTGGACGGAACTGCCAGAAACCTGCTGGGCACTGACGCTGTGTTGATACTGCTGCGCCACGCTGCAGGGGACGCTAAGAAGACAGCTGTGCAGCAAAATGCAGCGATTGCCCTTGGGAAGCTGTGCCGATCTGAGCGCAGGTGCCCTCTGACCCCACTTTATAAACCACATGCTGTTGATTACATTGTAGAAAGTAGCCTGAGGGAGCACTGATAGACCAGACAAAATGCCACACTGACAGTGAGCAAATGTGATGAGAGGGGATGTTAGAGCTTTGGTTAAACACATTGACAGCCTTATATTATTCATACTTGTTGCATTTAAGACATATCCCTTATCTTAAATTACTTGTGTTTGAAACATTTTGCTATTATTGTTGCAACCATAAACTCATTCTAATGTCATGCAGCTATAAAAATGTTGCAGTGTAAATGGATAGGCCTCAAATGCACGGTGCACAAGGGAGAAACGGATATATTAACAGGAATACAAACTAGAGGGTTCAAACAGAAAACCTGATGGCAGCAGTCAGTCCAGTGAGGGAAAGGATGGATATGATCAAGGTCTGGGTTATGGTGAAATGTGGCGAACAATTTTCCAGGGCTGCACAGCTGCAGAAACGAACCTTACACAGGCTCCTAATGAATAAGGAGCTGTGGCCGTGCAGCGCGCAGCAGGTGGAAGAGATGAGTCTAATTGGAGAGGGAGGGGTCGGCGGCCATGCCAGAGCAGACTGTGACAACTCCATGTAGACTATATGAATCCAATAGTAGAAGTAGTAGTAAAAGTAGACATTTTTACTTTTGTGACATTGAGGGCATTCATCTGTATACTCCATTACAAAGAAAGCCTTCACATACCAGTCAATGACAAATGACAGCTTCTCACACAGTCACTACTTTGAGGTGAAATATATTAAGGACATTTTTTGGCTCCAGGCTCCTTCATTTCTGTCCAAAACTGGTTCTTTAAACGGTTACCAACCCATGCTTTAGGCCAATATTCAACATGTAGTTTCTTGCATATAAAAATGTGTAAACTAAAATGATGTTTGTTTATAGCTTCAACAATTCCACTTTTTCTCAATATTTGATTTTGTTAAATCATATCCAATGGAAACTTTATTGGCATGAAAGTTTTGGGAAACAATGTCACATAAATATTAAAATACCACACATACAAACTAGTCATAATTGATGGGCTGATAACCTGCAGCGTACTATACATGTCTGTATGCAGTTACAGTTTTAAAGGTTAAATTTATCTCCATAATGTGATTTGTAAATGAGTTTTTTTCTTATTCTGGCTAATCGTTCTGACAATTATGATGGAGCCAAACAGGCTCTTCATAATTCAAGCACATCACTGCCAGAAGGTCATAGTTTATTTCATTTTATTGGTACAAGTGGATTTACTGTTGATTGATTGATTGATTGATTGGTTTATTTTGAGCTTGTACACTCTATGTACAGTGTTGTTTCAATTTCACAATAAGATAGATATAATGTAACATCCACATACATTATACAGTATGTACACAAATATACACACATATATATATGTACATATATACAATAATTCACTATTAATATACACCCCTAGTAGCCTGAAAGGGAGTGATAAAAAGTCAAACTTATTCCCTCCCACTCCCAGTTTCACTTTTACATTGTATGGTTGCAGTTATATCAGAGAAATTAATTATAAACATGCATTAGTAAATATTGTCAAAGACTAATTAAGCAGTAAGCTCAACAGCTTGATCAAATAATGTAGCACCAAGATTATGTGAGTATGAATTTAATATTTTGTGTTGATGTAACCAAAATAATGTAAGATGACAGTAGCCAACGCGTCCCTTTTGTTCTTAGAAGGGCTTTCTCTATCTTCAGACCAAAGAGCCCCTCTGTGATTGTGTTGAGAATGTTGATCTTTAGTTTTCCAGCCCTCTACTTCACACAGTGGTTTCAATCACATACCAACCCACTCAAGACTGTGTTGATGCATTCTCTTCAAATATACCTTGTGTCTTTGTTTGCAGACATGTGGAAAAGCTTCGAGAACTACATGGATTTGAGATCTTGCATTCCTGCATGAAGCTCATCTCATGAACTTACAACAACTACAAGATTCACACGTGAATAAAATGTCTGTTTTCCATTTTAGACATTTTTTTTGGGTCTTCTTTTCCATCAATGGGTCACATTTTTAAAATTTGACACATATATTCAGTAATTCATGAAAAGATTAGATTTTAGTGTCCAAAGGTCAAAGTAGCTGTGACCTCAAAAAAACATATTTTATCCATAACTCAAGAATTTATACTCATTACAACAAAATTTCACAAATATGTAATAGGATAAAATGATACAATGTACAACAGTGTATATCCTGGGGGTCAAAGGTCAACATCACTGTGACATAGTGTTGTGTACAAGCATTTTTAATACCAAACTCCATTCGTCCATTTTGCTTAACATAGCGAGGTTTACAGAGGTCTATCCCTGCTACCTATGTGTGAAGGCGGGGTTTACCCTGGACATGTCACCAGTTCATCACAGGCCTGACATATACAGACAAACATCCACCGACTCCTATGCGTGATTCAGATTGACCCCATTTACCCATTGAGGTGCATGTCCTTGGACTGTGGGAGGAAGCCTGAGTCCCTAAATTTCCCTTCGGGAATAATAAAGCAAGTTGTCCTTTAATGTTTACTTGGGGAGAACCCACGCAGACACGGGGAGAAGATGCAAAGAGAACAAATGTTTACATTTTGAAAAAAAATTCTATTACAATATTGACTAATTCCACAGTTGTTCAGATGTCCCTGAAATAATAAAGTCTATTTGAATTAGAGTGTTTATAGTTCTGTGGCAGCTATTCTGCTATCTACATCACAGTGCAAAATTACAAAATCATATTTAGGATTATATACATTAAACGGCACCATTAACTCAATGGTACTGGATCTGTGTGCGGACCTATACTTGGTAACAGCGGTTCCATTCAGCTGGGTGTAAAGACCCACATGGCCTATTCAACCCTGGGTATAGCATTATTGACTATATACACCCGGGTGCAAATAACATCTGTGTCTAAATTTTCTTTCATTAAAAAACACTAAGCCCTCCTAGAGACCATAAAAAATTATTTGCTTTTAATGGGACTTTGCTCCTAATTGCTCGATCTACATAAACAAGGTCATAAACATTAGGAATGTTCTTGGCTGTCCTTGATGCTGTCTCTTCCCCGTGTGACTTCATATGATTCATCACCATAAATATGTTCAACTGAGGCTACAAGTGCAGCTTGTTTTACCATCTTTCCATGGCTATAATTGAATTTCATATTTCATCACTTTCATCCAAAAATAAAGTAACAAATCCATTTTACTGTGTGAAAAGTATGGCAGAGTTGATTGCTTAAAATGTAAAATAAATTGGACTGTGTGTTTAAATGTACAGACGCAGATCTGAAAGAGAAGGAACCAGCCTACAGGCATTAATGATATTTAATGAGACATGGATGGGAGAAAACAGCATTCATGGTTTAGGGATTTCTTACATATACATGCTTCTGTTATTAAATGTGAATGGCTTTTAATGTTCATGTTAATTAACTAGTGTACAGCAAATATTTCTAACACTGATCAGCCATAGGTCTATGCATGGCCTTGGTAATTTCCTCATTTTTCTTTCATTTTTGTGAGTTTGTGTTGTAAATTAAAATCTATCGACTGAGCTTTTTAATCAGTGTTTCATGCAGGACACTGAGGGGACAAATCTGAATAAGCAAATTTGTGTTAAAAGACTGTTTACAGTTCAGGTGTGTTTTGGAAGCTGCCAGATCTGTATGTTTTCCAATTGTGGGGACTGTTTGCTGCATGACAACAGTGCTGTTTTCATTGCTGCAACGTTAATCCTAAGCAGTATGAGGAGATCAGAGCTAAAAGGCTACAAGCGTCATATGTTCAAAGACACCACGTCAGCCTACAGAACCATACTTGAACAGAACATAGAACCGGAAAGATGCTTGATATCAGCTTAGCGGTGCTACAGTTGAACAAGTTTGTTAGCGCCGGAGCTGTTTTAAGGGTCAGAGTATTGTGTTTATATGTGGAAAGAGATTTTGGCAATGTTGTTAACTTTGAAGTAAAAAAACAGCAAAGATTTGTTCTCATTTACTGCTTTTTTGCACCTCAGTTGTACAGTATTTGTACCAGTTGGCTGTCACTGAAAGCATGTCTGCTAAATTAAAGATCAGTAGGAACTTGGAGGCAATAAGTAAAAAGTTTTTTGTGGATCAGGGGACACTGACCTCAAAACAGTAGCTGTGACTCAGTATTGAGTGTCTGTGAGATTACAATTGTCACTTGTTTTTTTTTTTTTTTCTGGATGTGTTTATGCGTTATATATTGACCTTACCTCCCCTCACAATAAATCATGTTCAGAACTTTGCTGAATTGACATCCTGTAAGTCATGTCAGGTGAAAGTGCAAGAAAGGAGTGTTTGGCGTTGGCTTATTTGCAGGATTGTGCACTAAAGAGCAGAAGTGATTTTATGGGATAATCCTCTGCAGCTCAGATTGAATATTAAAACTCGAAATAAGACATGAATCACAAAATCAGATGTAAAATAGCATTTATTTTTTGGTCCAATGATGACTTGCTGGTCTTAACGTCTTTTGTTGCCCATCGTACATTGTGGATATAGTGGGAGTAATAGGAGGGGTTACTGAACCCGAGAGAAACAAAACCTCCTTGTAAGTGATGATACCATCTGCGTATGTTTGGAAACAGCTCATACCTTCTGCTCAGTTGGATTAAACAGTAACTCGAACAGTGGGACTTGACTAATTGTAAACAGGACTGAACAGAAATGAGGCTTTACTATTTCACACTACTATTCCTGCTTACAGGTATGTCATTATTCTTGTTGTGTTACATAGTGTGTATTTTTTTGACCCTGTTTGACCCCTGTTCCCTGAGGCCAGAAAAGTCACTATACAAAAAATATTGACAGCAAAAATACATGTTTTGACATCCCTCTTTCATTGCAGTTGACATGATGCTTCTTTGTCTTTTCAGTATACAGTGCAGTTTGCAGAAATAATTCTTCCCATAGACAGAAATAATTAGAGTCTTCTACCTCTCACTTGGTATTTGATCACTTATTTCATGTGCAAGTGCTGTTGTTTTCACACTGTCATTTAAGCTGATAATAATTGCCGTGGTGAGACCTAAAGTAAGTTCCACGTATTAACATAATAATATAGAAAAAAAACATAAGTGAAAAACTCAATTTGACTTAACCCATCATTCAAACACCAAGGGGTATCTAAATGATTCTCAGGGTCTGACAAATTACATTTTGCAGTTATTTCACACCTGCCACAACAGGATCCAAATTATTTTAGGCACCCTCTGGAGAGAATAAACAGCATTCAGCTTACAATAAACATATCAAATATAGCTATGAAAAAAAAAAAAACAAACACAAAAAAAATCAGCATTGCACAAGCACAGAAATGTGAGCATCAGCCTATTTTATCATATTTGTTGGTATATTCCGACAGCGCACTATAAGAAATGCAAACAGTTTTTGTGATCTTGTGAAAATTGTTGCCGGTCAGCAAAATGGATCCTGTCACATTAGATAATTGACGACGTTATGGTGCAGTCTCTTCAGGAGTGTGCTGTTCTGACACACTGTAAGGACTGTAATTTCACTATTACTGCGAGGTTGCCCAGTTTAATCAATGCATGACACCATCTGACAGTTCGCAGTGCATCCGTTTGGTGTTACTGCGGTGTTATTTATGTCCAATGACAGGTTGAATCCACACTAAACTATAGGTCAGATCATGAGCGTGTGCTAAATCTGAGGATGTGGTCAGTTATGTTCACCCTCAGAAGAAGAAACATTCCTGAAACATTCACACACAGAGCTTAAAATCTGAGAAGTATTCTGTTATGAAATGAAAATGCAACTAGGCTTTATATCTTTATGTATGCCTTCTGGTACTGTCTATATAATGATGCAACTGTTCTGCTTTGATTGAAGTTGTAGGATTTAGGCAACTTAAACATATCTGCTCTAAACTAAAATAAAGTTGTTTTTCTTTTGAAGTTGTTGCATTTATTAACATACAGAAACAACATTGTGCATCACATTTTTATTCTGCATTTTTATTGTGCGTGTTATAAACTGCCCTAAACAGCCCTAAAGCTGGAATAAAATATTTTCACCTCTTCTCATGAAATGACCACATAAAGCGACCACATGATTTCTTTCCTGATAGATAAAGTGTAAATGTTGCACCTGGTTAAAGGTGATTACTGATGCGTTTAGAAAGGAATAAAAAGAGGATTGTGTCAAAAAGCAAAATGATTCCAAATTTATGGACCACAGTGCATTTTCATTTTCATTTTCATTTCAAGTTGACTCCCTCGGTTTCATTTGGACAGTACCTGGACAGAAGCTCCCAATCTCTTATCATTTGACACGTGTTCCTTTGTTTATAAGAAACAAACTGGGTGATTTAAGGATTAGGAACAATTATTTTGACAAGTCAATGCACAGTTGCACAGATATTGGTACAAAAACACTGATATGCCTTTTGTAAAGGTGTTTACTGCTGTAGTGGGATATTTTTGTCTGACCTTGCGATCTGGTTCATCCCACACAGCAGTTCATTCAGGATTTAGGTCAGGTGACAGGGCAGGCCAGTCCATGACAGATACAACTCTACATAATCCTTATAGAACAATGAATGTACAGTACGTTTGGGGTCACTGTGTTGAAGTTAGTATTGAAGTATGGAGTAGTAGCCATGCCCTGTGCACTGACCTGTATCAGTGCTGAAAAATCAAACTGTTTTTCTTTGTTTTTCATGCGTCAATGCACTCAGTCACAGTCTATAATGTATTTAACCTACATGCACAGTACATAATGAGTTAGCATGTTCTCCAAACCTGTTGTAAACAGAAACATGTAAGGTGGAACAGAGTGAACAAAGCTACATGAATTTCATCCAGAATCAACTGTTATTGCCCAAGGTAACAGTTCTGATGAATTTGAAGCTTTTATGCATCTATATCTGTACATTCATATATTTGTGTGGGTAAAATCAATCATCAGTCAATTCATATTGTTGCATAAACAAAGGAACATGCATGTGTCTCTCAAAAGTGTTAGAGTCTGTTCTTCAAACACCATATGGCACGAATGACAGTAAAAAATACAGCATTGTTACTACTACGATGCTTAAAATGCAGCTATAGTTACCACTCCTAATTTATCACCTTCAAAAATGTCCTCACTCACCATGTAATGAGCAGAATTTATGGCTGAGAGAAACAGCTTTTTTTCAGTCAAAATGGTTTTAGAAACATATCCTAGCTAGAATCTCTCCGAGAAAAATATGAGGGTCTTAGAAGACAGAAAATACCGCTTTCAATCCTTTGCCACCAACTTATTAATTTACACTGTGTTGCTTCAAGCACTTATTTTTAATGAAGTACAAAAATATACAAGCACAATACTGATGAAACTCAATTTAACTTGGTCCTACATGAAGGACAGCTTTAAGAGAAGATATATGAGTGACATGATGTGTTTTGTTTCTTTGTAGAACAGGCTGTCATTGAAGATTTTCAAGGTTACCGCACAGGACAAACAAAAGACACAACTGCCACGAAACAGCAGCTTTTAGAAACGAAAAGCACAGATGCTGGTAATGACGACACAATACCTACAGAGAAAACATATCACCACGCTGCAGTTACAGAACCTGTCAAGTTTCAAGGGACCGTCTTGTATGACAGCAGACCAATGTCACCTTATGGGAGAACACAACCCACAAATACATCAGTTATAACTGCACCGCCGAGCATAGAGGTTTTCATTTCTGGAAATGGACGGAGCTCTCTCACGTCAACCACAGACAATCCATCACAAATGCAGAGTCCCACTGAATCAGAAATAGCACTTAAGTTTAATTATGAGGAGATTGTTCTCACTTCTCCGCAAACTGCTTTGGAGTCGGTGATGAATGACACGTCAGAGCCACAGATCCAGTTGTCTGCAGATGCACTGAAAGCCTCTCTGTGGTCTGAAACTCAGGCTGATAACAGGAAACAGAGAAACACTGAATCCGTTGCTTTCACATCTGCTGATGGAGGACCAGGGGTTGCAACGCTATCTCCATCTCATCCTGGTGTAACTGATAACCCGGCTACGCTGCTTAATAACAATGATGACAAACCATCCCCAGATAGGAATGAAAAGGGGCTTTCAAACCTGGGTGGAAGTGAGAATTTGCAGTTTATCCTCCACAGTGATACAGCAGATGACTCAGTGAGAGTGGCAAACCTGTGTTTGACCTGCCTGACAGATCGAACAGAGACGTCCACTGAGGAATCCGTAGCTCTACCCACACTGACGCAGGGTGGCTCCTCAGACACTCGGAGTACAGAGGGGCTTATTTCAGGTTTCAGTCAATTCACAACCTCATTACAAAGTTCACGTCAACAACAAGTTGAGGTGAAAGAGACCAGTCACCAAAACACAGCCACACATTCCAGTGTGAGTGTGAGCGAAGGGCTGCTTTCATCACTTTCTTCAGACTTCCAAAAAACTCTGAATCATATTCAAAGTGCTTTGAATGATTCCCAAATTAAATCTTTTTTCTCAGACGCAGAAAGAGCTGGCATAGAGAAACAATCAAAGCTCATGTATTCTAGTAATACCTTTGTTACTGAGAGACCCGTCTCAACAACCACAGCATTTTATCTCTCATCAAAGTTACCTTTCACTGGAAGAAAACCAGTGAAACACAGAGAGCAGGACATGAAAGGGAACGGCGGGGTTCTAGTATCAAAACCGACATATTTTAATAAGTACAACAAAAATGACTCCCGCAGTCTCTTAATGAACTTAAAAAATATATTTGCCCAAAATCTGTCTTTGGACACCAGCAGTGGGTTAGAAAATAATGTGTCCATCCTGACTAAAGCTCCCCTTCAAAATCAGAAAAGTGTCTCTCCAGAAGACAGCGATCACAGACATCCAGCAGGAAGGACAAGTCGGAATGAAACTCATAGCTCAATAACACCCCACAGCCTTAAAAGACAGGCCACTTCAACAGACAAAAATCCACAGTCTCACTCCAACGCTGGAACAGCAGATTCTTTCATCTCTGTAGTGAGTGGTCAAATACCTGCAAAACCAACCTCCCAGACAGAAGCACCAGCACTGAGTTTGAGAGCACCGGTGAAATCTGTCACTAGGTTTGCGTCAGTAACTGCAATGACGGATCGGACAGGTAAGCCGGACTCTCATACCTTTACCAGAATGGCTAAACAGGCTTTTGTTGATTCCTCGGAGCCGGGTGTAGAAGAACCACATACTCCACCTTCCACTACAAGAAATGTTGATGAACCCCTGAAGCTGTTTCTCACAACATCAAGACAGGACTTTGATGCTGATGAGTCAACGTTAGTTCTCACCACATTAACAAAAAAGGCATTCTTCAACAGACTGACAATCAGCGGATTTTTAGGAAGGCGATCAAACACGACTAAGGAAAGCATTTTTGATGTCGGCAGTGATAACCGCACGACACCTGCACATCAGTCTGTTATAAAGAACGATGGAGATTCCATCAGAGACACACTTATAGACCACAGTCTGAAGGTAGGAGATAAAAATGAGCAGGTGTTGACTGTAGCTGCGCAAGATGAGGACAAAGAGATTATTGAGACGGAGGGCAAGCTGGGTGGAGAAATTAAAGAAAGCAAAGAAAAACAAATGTTGCGGGAAGAGGGAGAAGCCGGGGAAGATGAAAAGTTTGAGAGCAGCAAGGAAAAGTTATTTAGATCAGATAAGACAGACATACTAATTAACATTGAGGAGAGAGGAAAAGAAAACACAGAGCACGATAAAAGCCAAGAAAACAAAGCCGAGACACATCAAGGAAAAAATGAAAGTGTAGAAATGTCAAGAGAGGTGGATGCAGCTGTGGGACGAGTGGAAATAAAGGAGGAAAAAGAAGGAAAAATAGATGGTGTAAATACAACAAATACCAAGAGTGTCAGCACGGATGACATTAATGATAATGACTGTAAACTTGAAAAGGAGTCTGTGACAAAGCAAGGAGCAGAGGACACAGGAGAAGAAACAATGAGCAAGGAAGGCATTAAAAGCGAAAGGGGAATTGGGAGAGAGGACATGACAAATGTTCCCCTTGGACCTACTACTAATTCTAGAGAACTAAACAGAGACAAAGGGCACACTGTTACAAACCCATCTTCCTGTCAGAGCTTGATTAAAAAGTTGGGAGAGACTAAGCACGAGGGTGAAAATATTGTACAGATTGTGAAAATGGAAAATAAGACATTCTCCTACAAAGTGACAAGGAATAACAGACCAATATATTCAACTGTGAGGCCTCAGAGCCCGAAACTATCGAAAATGACAACTCTTCTGAAAGAGTCGCACACACAACTTAATCCTCATCTGTCTGCCCGAAAGGCTACGCTTACACAGCACAAAGTTACAACTTCACCCACTGAGAAACCTTGGAACGAAGGAACATTTTCTACCGCTGACATACCAAAAATGCTCCCAAAACCTTTTCGCAAACCATTTACAGTTAACACCAAACATCATACACCGAAGCACACGGTCCCCCCACAACCCAGTCCAATTAAATCAGCCTCCCACTCAGTGAAGAGTATCAGTGGTGTGGTGCCACTCACTACCATCACACCACAACTGGTAATCACAGACGGTCTTCAGCCTCAGTTTACATCAAATAGTTCTACTCTCAGTGTGTCAATTATTCACGGCGTTTCAGATCACGATGATAAATCACATACTTCATTTTCTGAGGCAACGTCTCTTCCACGGAATGCAGCGAAAAGCGAGCAAGTAGAGCCTGTTATACCACCACATAAACTTGAATCCGGTGTCAAGGACTCTTTAACCTCCCATATTTTTGAAAAAGTAAATATATCTACTCCGCTGGATCCCGCTCCACACCAACGGATGTATAATGAGTCATCTAGGAGGCCACCCACAGCCGCAGCCTTGTCATCCGAGGCCAGCGTTTCCACAGGGCAACTGCAGCCTCAACGAGGGCGGTCTACCCCCGAGACAAGTCAGTCCCTCTCCTCCTCTTTTGACATGACTTCAGGCCAGCCGTGCTCATTTAAACTGTCAGAGAAGATGGCCCATTCAGATGCTTTGCATGCTCCTGTTGATGATAACGAGTGGAGATCTGCACAGACCCTAATGGCATCAATGAGCCCTAAAGCAAAAAACAATCAATTTCCTCTCAGCAGCATGCCACCGCCGCTAAATCTCATACTGTTCGGAGGTGACAGTTTACCTGGCACTGATAGTTTGACAGGGCTAACAAGATCAGCCTCGGAAAAAGAAATATTGCCGGCGAGCGCCTTCGCTGAATATGCAAATAGTCGAAGTGGCCGCGCTGAGTCTTTCTTTGGGACTTTTGATGAGGCAAACCAAACCCAGGACAACAGCAGCGAGCAAACCGCAGCGATAGCCACGGTGACACATTCAAACACAATCACAAAGCAAAGGGCTGAGAAAAGAGATGAAAAAACCAGTTCTCATTTAATAGCCCAGGTAGCTGGCAGGAATAACCACCATGCAAATAAGACTGGCAAATTCACCTCTTTGTCTTTAATCCACACAGGAAAAGTGACAAAAAACACTAATGAAAGAAACCACACTGGCTCATTCAGGGTAGATGGTAAGAATAAAGCAAACCACATTGTGACAACACACATTCTAAATAGTCATCCTCTGTCCCAGACACGTGATTATAATGACATAAAGTCTATTGTGTTGGCAATTCATAACAGCCATAACACTGAACAGGCAGGATATGAGCAGCTTGTGCCTGTAATAAATAGTTTTGTAATACCTGTGCTTGACAAAAACAGTCAAGTTGGCATCACGGCATTTGTTGAGTCAGACAGTCTGCCTGAAAAACCCAAAATACAGGCTAATGATGTGGCACACAATGAAATTTCCGATGTGGTGGAAACAACTGAAAAGCACCGTTATCCCTTTACACCTCAAAGAACTGTGGGTAACAACCCTCACCCAGTCGCACACGCTCATTTTGCAAATGACTCTGATGTGAACAATATGCCTTTACAGCAAATTGGTGACCAGATGAATGAGGTGAACGTTGGATTTCGGACAAGCACAACTGAAAGTAATGACTATGTGTCCGTGGCACCAGTTGTTCACAAAACCGGTCTCGCTGCGTCCGCAAAACCTCATGAATCAGCGCCGTCCACCATTGAGATTGTGCAAGCTGTCACTGAAAAGTCATCTCAGGCTACACATGCTGAGCATATTTTACAATCCAATAGTCATATTGAGCCTTTGTCACTGAGAGAGCCTTCCTCGACTCCCACTACTGGCAAACACACCCCTGCTGTGAAAAGGAAAAACACAAGGGAAATGGGCCCACAGAATGTAAAGCAGCCTGAGCATGAAATGTCTGTACAGGCTATTGAGCAAAGCCAGCATGCTGTGCCTGGTATGATAACACATCCTATCAATAACCCTGACCAAGACAACCAAGCAGCTATGTTAAAGGATACCAACAGAGCTGGAAGGCCACATGACACACCTACATCAATGAAAAATGTCAAAACAGCTTTGACAACACTGGCGCCTTTGAAAGCATATCATTCTTCACATGGAAGAACTTCAACAGTAGATGCCATTACCAGAACGGAACAACAAAAGAAGCACAAATTACCTGCAAAAACCTTGACAAATCGAGAAATAGTTATAGCTGTGACCGATTCTGTACCGCCTACGGAGAGCTCACCTACAGAGATGACTAATAAAACCAGCTGTAACAAAACCGGCTGCAATATGTCAGTAGTGAATACTGAAACAATAATTGGAGCAGGTGAGACTGATGGTTCCACAGTAGAGGAGACGTACAAAGCAAAAACCGGTAATGAAAAAGATCATTTTAAAGCGGAGCGCGCCGTTGTCAGAACAAATGAGACGGAGAATTATACTGGCAGTTCTTTAGCTGGAAAGATCACAACGCAGCCTGGTAGCCTTGACGAAAAAACGTTTTCACCAGGCACTGAACTTGGCCATGTCACCGGTGATGAGACTGCAAAAGAGGACGCCAAAAGTCTGACAAAAGCACAGAGCGTACATGTGGAGAATGATCATTGGGAGAGAAGTAGGACACGTGTGCAGTCTCAGTTTCTACAGAAAACAACACAAAGACACTCTCACAGGGAGGACTCGACACCACAGCAGTCTATTGGAACAGAGGTCACTTTATCTGAGCTTGAGGCAACTTCTGCACAGACCACTGAAAACAACACAGAGACATATCTACACCGAAGAGCGGCCAAAGCTGAGATAATTGTAGCACATCCCACCAGGTCAGCACGTGCTGTGGCAAAAGAAGAGACAAGAGCACAAGAGTCTGAGAGACGACTGTTGTTGCTGGAGTCTGAATTAGACCTGCCGAGGCCCAAACACAGGAGAAAAGCCTTGCCTCATCGGTATCTCTCTGGGTAATTCAGCCTTTTATTCCTTTTTATGAGGGAGTTACATGTTCAAAACAAAACCTGTTAGTTTTATATGATTTCTATGCAGTACTGTGCAGAGGTTGACTACAGTTCTAATGACCACACATATGCATTTCTCAGTTGCTGTATTAAAATCCAATCTGGAGTACATAACAAAAACATAAAAAAACAAGGTTTCAAGGAGAAACCAGCTTCTATGATTCAAAGTGGTAGTATCTTTTACACTTAATACATCTTTGACCCTTTATTTACGACAATATATGATTCATTGCATTCGTGTTCTGATGTTTTACACCAGGTTTCATTCAACACACGTCAGATGTTTCTTATTGTTATCTTTTCATGGGGTCAGGGGTCGCACTAAATAGTGACTTTAACCTTCAGAACCCATTTAGCTCAGTTTTTGTGTGTCTTTTCAGGCTGTGCACATATTCCCTGTATTTTCTTGTTGTATCTGGAGAAACGAAAATGAGAAATAAATATGTATGCTCATTTCAACCTTGCAAAAACAACAAATCTAAAGGTGGTCTAGACTTTTGCACAGTACTCTATATGAAGATGTGAGAAGATGTGTTTGGCTAAAGTTGGGAAATACAAATATGCTCTTTATGGTATTTTCTTTCTGTGCCTTAAAATAACTCTATTTGCCTACTCATTCTGAATATATAAGTTATATGTCAGATTACCCATAAATACTTAGAAAAGCGGCACTGTCACCATACTGTTGACTGTGATGAATTACACATCCCAAACAGTGGCAGGGGGTCCATACAGAGTCAAATGGAACCCTATTTTGGAGAAAAAAATACATTACAGTCAAAGGCTAGACACAAGCTACTGTTTGATCCTATTTGAATAATTTCATAATTTACACATCTGATGTTTATTAGTTTAAAGAAAAATTTTACAAGTCAAGAAAGTCACAGTTTGTGGTAACGTTGTTGAAGTATCCGACTGTGAAAATATGTAAATAGAAAGACTCTAAGTGTGAAAGTCGTCATTGTAACTGTCTAAGTCCATGATCTGTGTGAAGATGTCTCTGCAGCTTCAACATGACTGATTTTCAGCTCTTTTAATACATTTTCATCTTGCTTCTAAAGACTGAGGTAAAAGGTTCAGAGGTGGCGGTTGTCGTCATGTGCGACAACGCAGATCCTGTAGTTTAACACAAAATATGTCTTTGGCACCAAAATGTGTCCTTCTTGGCTCATAAAATAACCCTTTAAACCGACAAACATCATATGTGCGAAAATAGTGGCATAATTCCAACTGGATCAGTAAATTATTCATCTCACCACTGACTGTTCATTTTTGTCTGAAGTTATATCCCATGGTGCACAACAGGAGGGGTGTGACTTTGACTCTCTATAGGGGGTACTTAAAAATACTTGGATAAGAAGAGCTTTTTAAACATGTTTACTTTAGCCAAAAAATAATCTGTTTAAACCATTATGATACAATACTCATCCTGTATAATGTAGTTCATGACAGCATTAATTAAGTTCTTTTTTTGGCTGTATCTTGTTAATTTCCACGTTAATATCTTTTCGTGGGGTACTGGTAAAGTATATGTGGCTCCATTAACCTTTGGAGAACCACATGATACTGTGATCTCATAGGAGGAGTCAAGATTCACCCCTGTAACCAGTCAGTATGGATTTCATTTGTTGTCCTTTATGTTATGGATACATTTGCAATCACATAAAGGATAGACTGAAAGAGATACAAACAGATTAACTTACTCCAAATGTCACAGGCAACAAACTATAAGTCTGTTCAGTCTATTTCACCTCCATTTAGTTGGTAGTAGTAGTAGATGTACACAAAGACTGTAGTTTAACAGACCACGATCCCAATGCATCACTTTTCTGTTCAGCTATTGAAATAGCATACGATCACATCATAACAGCCGACTGCTGGTCAAGTGGTACGGTTGTAGGTGAGATACGTGGGAGAATCCTGCAAGTAACAAGGTTTTATTTGTCTGTTTTCTTAAAAAAAAAAAAAGAAGAAGAAGAAAAGCACTAAAATCCAGACGGACTTGAGTCAAACATTAAACTCAAAGGCATATGTCAAGCATTATCAGCTAATTAAAAATTTGGCTGTACCTACAAATCCATAACTGCTGTCTTTTCATATTCTCTGGTGCCCTGTAGTCTTCTGTAGTCTTGTTCAGCACCAGCAGCTGCTGATCTCAATCAGTTTTAAAGATGCCTTTCAGACATAAAGCAACATCACCTCCACCCTCCTTATTGAAAATTTATTTAATATTAATGTACAGATGTTTTCCTCTTCTCCTGAAACACAAATTTTCACTATCGTTGGCTTTAAGTTTCCAAGTTGCACACTAGATCATAATTGGCTCCAACATATGTGTGACATTGCTTAATCCTGCCTTTAGGTACAAAGGCTTTAAAGTCAGATTTTATGTGAGCACATAGAAATGTTTCATCTCAGACGAATGTTCAAACAGGCTGACATTATCAATCTGTGCACAGACATCATTGGGCACGGTGACAGCAGAGATTATAGAATATGGAAAAACATGATGTTAAGTGGAGGCGGGGCGGGCTATAACTCGATCATCATTGTACGGAATAATAAGAAAATTACCTAAAAATGACTGCCTGGAAGGTGAAAAATGGGAACAATCTTTGGCAGTCGACTAAAGCTGCTGCATGCACTGATGCTAGCGGCCAAAAGTGTGTAAAGTAACTTGTTTATGTTGCATTAAAGTTTGCTGATAAGGTACTGGATGTTGGTATAGCATTTTTTTGGTTTGTATACATTGTAATTCTACTAATCTACTGCCAGTGTAACAGAAGTTTCAGATGAGGTGTGTGGCAGTGGGAACTACACAGCCGAGATGAGTCTAAACCTGGGCAGGGGGGTGGAACCTGGTGATGCCGTCCCTGCCCTGGGGAACCTCCGAGTGGTTATCAACCTGAAGACAAACAACAGTCGGATTAATCTAGGGGTCACCTCCTGTTGTCTGTCCCCGACCATCCAGCCCGACTTCACCAACTCCACCTGCTGCCTCTTCTCAAGGTACACAGCGCAGTCTGAGAAACACAGCACATCCACATAAAGGGGACGGGGCAAAGATGTACGACTTTCATTGCAGGGTTTAATGGATTTTTATATCAAAGTAAAAAGGTTTTGTTCAGGTTAAACAGGGTGAGATATCATATGTGGCCTAGAGAAAATGTGTTTTTAAATAGATAAAAACAGAATATACAAGAGTGAACTCAGGAAATACAAGTTTTAGACTGAGATAAACCAACCCCTTGGACTACAGTTTGTGAAGAGACAGTCTTGACGTTTGTGATTTTTTTTTTATTTAATGTCTTCCCAGACACAGGACCCATTTTTCATGTTTCTATTTTTTTTTTTTTTGGCTTTTAAACACATAAAACTAGCAGAGTGCATAATACAACCTCTAAAAAAGCCTGACATCAACCTTGCCAGACTGACATGGTCATAAACACGTTCACAAGAGGGAGATTTTCGCTATTATTCATTTCAATCCGCAGAGATGCAGGTACGTTTTAGATGCTGAATATTCTCAGCTCAGTAAACAGAGGACTGCTGTAGGTTGATGGTGTTATCTCTGAGAGCCAGCATCACTCCGATGGATGGAAATTCAATGTACTGCACACTTCAAGAGGCAGCGGTAAATGCACAACCTTTAAAATATGTCAAATGTGAATAAGCTGCCTGTTAACTTGTAAAGTGGATCGGGATAAAAAACAAGCGTATACACCTAGGATATGTCTTTTAATACAGTCACTTTTTGTTGACTTTTTTGTTTGGAAGTGAGTGCTGTGCTTATAGAGTGTGTTTGCACTGTGCCTTAGGTTAGCAGCAGAGCCAGCGGGGATCACTCTGTTGCCCAGTGCCCTGTCAACCAGTGCCAGCTTTACCATCAGTCTCTTCCAAATGATTAATTACTCAGTGGCATACCTACACTGTGATCTCAGTGTCTGCCTGAGGAACCGCTCTGACTGTGAAAGGGTAAGACTGCAGCGAATGCACGGTGTAATGGATGCACGTGGATGAGAGTATCAGCAGTTGAGAGTGATTTAAATTTAGTGACACGAGGTGTGACACTGCGAAAGCAGGGAGACAGACGAGGAGCGAACGGGCTGATGTAAATAGGCTGAGAAGATGAGCAAGAAGGGAAACCAAGGTGAGTGCAGGACTTTGGAGAGAAGAGAAGGAGAAGGTAAATGGGGCTGAATATGATGGAAACACGTGGAGATGAGGGGATTTACAAGGGAGGTAACTAATTTGCCTGGATTGGGAGTGAAAGGGGGGGTGGGGGTGTGGTATATAAATAAAATATTCTGTTAAAAGTACAGGGAGCGCTTTTTAAACGTGTTCTAAGCCTGAGGAAGATAGCCAACAATATGCAGACTAAAACATCTGTCATGTTATTACTCATTCTTAAAGTCAGATAAGGTCTTTGCAAAGTTACTGAATAACACTTGGACGGCAGCAGAGGACGCCGACGTCTTGATTTCAACAGTCTCCTGCTGTTGTGGGGGTGAGGCCTCTGATTAAATGGGAAAAACTGAGTCATCTGACATGTACGTGTTAGAGGGCGGAGGTGAAACAGAGGATTAACTCGGGGGGTATAATTTGACATCTAGCTTCAGAGCTATTCTATACTCTTTACTCTTTCAAGCATTTTTTTTTAAGTATCTGGAGTGTCATGTTTTTCGTACTTGAACATTTTTACAGAAGCTGTTTTTTTTTTTTTTTTGCAATGAGTAACTGTTCAGTTAAATACATGCAAAGTTTGTTCACTCCTTTGATGATGTTTAAAAGCGTGGCTCTAGCAGGACTAAAAGCTATGCCTGGATCATGCGGATTGACATTTTTCCCACTTCGCTTCCATTTGCAGCATCCTTTATATGGGTCCATTGATCTTGTTTCCACCCCACTATCCTTGAAATGGTCTTATCTTCTTAGCACTTGATGTCAGGTGACACACACATGCTGAGGCTTTCATTTACATACTGTAGGAGCCATACATTATGTGTAAATTAACGTGTTTGAACCAGAATGTGTTACTTTGAAGAGAAAAAAAAAATCCTATTTCCAGTTCTTCATCTGAATGTTTCTCCTCCTGCCCTTTGTCCAAATAAAAAATAGCACAAAGGAAAACAGGTTTAAGACATATTTATCACAGAGGTGCACCTGCATTGTTTCAATTACTTTTTCCTGCACATTGTGCCCACTATCTTTGATGATAAACAACACACCATACTTCTTCCAAAAAGTTAATTAATGTAAGCTACTCAATCATTTTTCTTAGTCACATGTTACAGCACTTATTTCCCATGTCTTTTTATAGCAGTGCCTTCAGCAGAGGAATGCCTTTTCCTTAGAGGGTCCAGATGCTTTTGTCACTAATCTAAGAAATCGCATATCCTTTGGTCCCATGTTGAAAGAAGTGACGAATACTACCTTCCCAGAGGAGATAGGTAATTATTAACTCTGCCTTAAAACAAGAGCGATCAATCTGAGATAACAGTGCAAACACAGGAGATGCCACATGACAGGAAATGAAAGATAACCATGTCATTTATCTGAAACAGGCAAGGGACAGATCTAGCTCTAAGTATCTGTGTATGTATGGAAATCAACGGCTTCATTACCGTATATGATACAGAGTTAATAAGTTCATGTTTGATAGGCATAGAACATTGTATGTTAAATGATTAATTGCCTACATCATATTTTATTCTTTATTTAGTCATGTAGACAAGCCGGAGCATTTTTTGTGTGATAGAGTGAAGCAATTGAAGATGCACGGAAGTAGAAAAGGAAAACTATCACTATAAATCACAATTGTTCATCTCTGATATTTTCTACTGTGATCTTAAACCTGTTCTTTTCAATGCGGCTCTGTGTAAATGTCTTATGGCACCTTTAGCTTTGTCGTAGTGAGTATTAAGTACATAATTATTTCTCAGTCTCCTTGCATCAGATACAACACACACACACAATCTAAATTAAAATAGCCTCTAAAGTTGGTATTTAGTGACCTTGTTTCCATAACAAAAAGAAACCCAAACAATAAGAATCATTTGACATGTGACACCAGTAAAATAATAATAAAAAGCAATAAATCTCACATGTCTACACAGAAGTGTTAAAGAGGTCGCACTATATATTTTGTCTTTTTTTTCCCTCTAAAGCGTTTGTTATTACTGGTGTGCATATTTCCCCTACAGCCTTGTTGTACCTTAACACAGAAACTCAGAGTAGCATACGCATGTGTGGTCATTATAACTTTGCTAAAACAGCAAACCTAATGGTAGCTTATACTTCTGCACAGTAGTGTAGTTTCATGAATATCTAACATTATTAAAATAAGATGCATGGACAATCACCTGCATAAGGTACTCTGGAACAGTAGAGACAGTGGCAATGCTTATTAGGATAATCTCATGTAGTTACTGTGAGTTATTTAATGATCTATAAGAATTATTTATATGTATTTAAATATTTAATTCTGTGCGTATTATTTTTGTCATCATGCTGGTTTTACATAAATATTTCGGGCTTTATACAGTCATGGCCCCACTTACAGAGGGTACCCCCACGCCTGTAGCAGGTTCCATATTATAGAAGGCAGGTAGTTGCTCTCAGTGAGATGTTCATGTTGGTGTGTCTGTGTGAAAAATTGAGTGCTGCACTGTAACAACAACATTAATATTAAAAGTGCTTGATCATTTAACAACAATCCATAAAATAACACCTAAAATATGTTTTCCACATTATTTCATTTGCTTTAAACATCACATGACCAAGCTTAACCAAGTCTAAATGCAAAATCTATATAAAACAAGTTTGCATTTTGTGAAATATATGCAAAATAAAAAGACCGATATTTTATGTATGCTAAATGTTAAAATATCAAGGTTACAATAAAAAGTAGCCATAATCGTTGGTACATTATTGATGATGATGATGATGATGATGATGATAATGATGATGATGATGATGATGATGATGATGATGATGATGTCATTTAACACAATGGAATAGATAGATAGATAGATAGATAGATAGATAGATAGATAGATAGATAGATAGATAGATAGATAGATAGATAGAT
>JAPQRQ010000006.1:20162821-20173469 GCA_037367365.1 Apogon talboti | reverse complement strand
TAGATAGATAGATAGATAGATAGATAGATAGATAGATAGATAGATAGATAGATAGATAGATAGATAGATAGAGTCTACATAAAGGCTGACTTCATGTTGTTGACTTGCAGACCCATCAGGACTGGATCTGGTCCTGGTTATCGTCAGTCTGGTGGTTGGCTGCTCTCTTGTCACTGTGATGCTGTTGCTGGTGTGGCTGGCATACCGTCGTAGAACAATCTGGCTCCTCCGCTCAACAGCTCCACCACATGCCTGCTGTGGTTGTGTGCGTCGAGGAGGTGACTTGATCCTACCGTGACCAAGGAAGGACCACTGCCAATTACACTGATCACATCCTCACCAAAATAGCTGCAGACAATTACATTAGTCAACAGACAGTGGAGCAGTCAATCATATTAACCATAGCGCAGAGGCGGCGACTCGTATCAGACAGTATAGGCCAGACTAGACGATGAGGAGCAATCCAATTCTCACCTCATCTCATAGGTGACACAGCTGTTGCAGCCAAATTTCACACTTAACGATGAGCAGTCTATTATAATTCACTGAAAATAAACACAATCCCCAAAGGGAAAAATGGCTGTGATACCTTTATTTTCTCTTAGTGGCAACAACAAATCAATACTCTTTGCATCTCACTTTGAGTTTGATAGGTTGTTAATACTGGATGTAATATAATGTATGCATTCATGCCTTGACATTTATATTGAGGTCCTGTCATAAACTATTCAGAGAAAATGTGTCTTGATGGATTAGGAAAATGGGACATCACTCAATATTCCCACATTATACACACAACCTCTCACGTTATTTTTTTTCTATCTGTAAACATATATCCTTATCATATTGTGTCACATTAACATCATATGACAATCTATGTAATATAAAATGCCAAATCATTATTCATTCTTCAGTGTGTAATAAATGATTAAGAATACTCAGTTTCTCACTAGTTTTGAGTTCAATTCCTGCTCTGAATGTATGACCTGAATTGTGTATCACCGCAATAAATAAAGAATAAAAACAATCTATTATTTAATATTAGAGGTTTATGATCATGTTTATGTCATTTTCCTGCATCCATAAGCGAGACAAAGATAATTTACTCATAATCTTTCAGCACTGTGGTTTAATGTGTCGTTTAGATAATGAAGACATTTTTACCGGTGCGTAAAAAGAAATATATTACCAAACGTCATGATTCAATGTGTTACTCTCACTGTCATTTATATCAAATGTTTATAATTCTGCAGAGGTACAAGAGGTAAAATGTCTGCATAAGATAAGGATTTGATTTAAAACACTGAATGCTCTTGAGAACTACATGGTAACCAATTAATGTTCCTTTCTAAATCACAGTGCTTACATACTCTGAACGCCCCCCCCCTCACGCTTTTATTTTTTGTGGATATGAACAGTACTCTCCACTCTCTACTCTCACAGAATACGGATCGGAGACACTGGAGCTAGTTATTAGGGGACATGAGGGGCGATAGAAAAGCCTTTAGCTCCAGTCAGCATTCCCAGTGTGCAGGAGCCTACTAATGCGATAGGTTCAGTTGCAAGATGTGGGTTTTGTCAATGAAGACAGACTTCTCCCCTCAGGTAGCTTATCAGGAATCTGATCACGGGGGCCTGGTTTTCATTGGAACATCAATCCTAGACTCTGTCCTAAATAATAGTGTGAGTTAGTGAAGCATGAAACTATGGCTGTCAGTGAATGTTAAATTCATCTATTATCACCTCTGAATGCATTGAGAGTTGAAGGCTTCGGTCACTTGGGAATGGATTATTGGGAATGCAATGTGTTACAATATCTAAACTGATAAATTCAAGAATTATTGCTGCGTTTTTGTCAGGTAAAAACACCACAGTCCCACAGATACTTTATGACCTGTTTCTATGGTGATAAAGGTTTTAACATGCGTGTCTACCTGTAATAGTTCACATAGTCCTGCTTCTTCATAATTTGTTATTCAGCTCAAGTTTTCTCAGGTTTAAGCTTAAAAAAAACAATAGGTTTTAGCCCACTTTAATAATGCATCAGTAGTCTGCAGAAACATTAAATCAATATGTACATAAAGCCACACAAAAAATGTATTCACAGTTTCAGTTTCAGTGTCTGAAGCCTGATAACAACAGAGACACATGTCTAAATGCAAATCATCCCACATGGGTAGGTGACTAACCTTGAAGAATGAGCCAGCAGATTTTTAACTTTGTCTTTGAAGGGAAAGCTTGAATAAAGAATCATCACAAAGCAAAGAAGAAGCGAAGAAATTACCGCATTATCCTGACCTGTAGTAGCTGCTGTCCCATAAGACACAGATTAAAGGCCAAGATCTTAATGAATCACATTTACAGTTTGGAAAAGACAGAGAAAAATAATGAGGAATAGAGGGCTGCCCAGTGAGGGTTGCACACAATTGTGTGTTTGTAGTGGAGCTTTGCGTCATGCTCTCTGCAGGAGCCATATTGAATCTAAATGTGCTATGTGCTAGGAATGAAGAAACCCACAGGAGATGTCCTAAATATTTCTTTGTCTGCCAAGCTGCTAGTGGCCCACAGGAAGAATATCTAACTTCATCTCCTTCTTTAACATCGTAACAAACTCTTTATGTCCCCAGACAAATTCAGCCGTAAAGGGGGTTGAGTGGTGGTAAAATATAACTGACAAGTCTATAAAAGAAAACAGCAGGTGGGACCTAGAGGAAGGCGGACTTCTGTTTCTGCCCAGGCGTCCTGAATGAGTTCAGTCCTACCGTAATCCTCTCACATTAAACAAGTTGTTTAAATCTTTTCTCTCAAATAATATCTCTCTTTAATGATGCCTGGAGATAAAACACATGATTTTCTAGGTGTGATAATGTTAAGGCTTAAGTCAGATAATGTGTGGAAATACCAGGAAGTGATATAGGAGCACACATTACATTTCCAGGCAACACACTCAGTTGGCACATAAATGTACAGTATGCTATGTGAGTTGTACAACCAGTTTCATAAAAAATAAAACTACAGCATGTTGGAATATCTCACTTTTCATTGAAAACAGCGAGTGGAATGTAGATAACATTTATCTTGTCGTTGAAACGAATAAGCCTCCACACATTAATTAGGACGAAAGCGCCTAATCTCATTTTGTCATTTTGTGTCTTACAGAGCAGAGAGCCCAGTGAGAAATGACTACATGTGAGAAGTATGAGAGATATGAGGCCGTGCTACATTAGTGAGGCATTAATGTACATGTAATGAAGCCTTATAATGAGCTTTCCTAGTAATGGCATGAAGACTATTTCCGGCAATCTCCTAACCAGTTAAGGTGGAATGAAAAAGTACTGCGTTTCTGATTATTCTGAGCAATGCTTGGAATTGTATTTGAAAAACTGTATTTATGACGAATGTGATTAAATACCATAAATAACTTAGATCTATTCACAGAGGGTGACAGAAAAAGCAGTGCTAAACGCCACATTTCTCACAGAGGAATCTGCTGAGTCAGAGCTATGAAAAGATATGCTCTCCCCCATAAAGAACTGACGGAAGAAAAACTTCTGAAAAGACACTTACACTTACAACTTACACTTTGGAGGTCAAAATTTGCTATTGATGCTCGAGGCCAGATATATTTATGCATTAGTTTTGTATCTGTTTTGATTAATCCATTAAAAACAAGATAATTATGCAAATACACCAGTATTGAGTGCAACTGGGTGACAGCCACACATATACAGTTCACACCCTGGTGATATTCAGAATTGCTATATTCTCTGCCTCCAAGTGCTGGCTGCTGAGGCATTCCACTGAAGCTGCTGGGGGTTAAGTGCCTTGTTAAGTTGCAGTTTGATAGAAGTGGATGGTTCATTAAGCAGTTCATTCAGTGTGTACACAACCCCAAATTACAACTGGCATATCTATCGTATCAACATCTATTGTAACTGGTTGGCTGTTTCTTATTCTACACATTACTAAGGCATTGGTTTGGTTTTTTTTATTCAGATTTATGTGACTCATTTCTAGCACTGGAGGGAAAGTCACAGAGCACGCTTGGATGTCTGGAAGCTAGGTCAGCTATGTTGGCGACTAAAAACAGGCTTTACAACATTGCAGTGCAAACAAGTTTTCCTCCACAACCCCTCCCACAGATCAGTTTAGTCAAGTACCTGTGACTGCACATGACTTTACTGTACACAACCAGATAGCGCCGGATTTAACGTGAATCCATGTTGTACAACTTTGTGTGTTTGTTTGACACGAGCTCCCGCTGTGCTGCTGATCGATGCTGATCTGAGGGATAAACCCTGTTTATGTGAAGGATTAGGGCCGAGTGTGCAGTAGTGGGGGTGTCAGAGAGAATCTAGGCACCCATGGATTGCTTTGACGGATCTCCTGGGCAGTTCAGAAACTTCAAAAAGGCCGACTTTGAAGCTGACTGGATAAAGGTGGCAGAATGCAGATTTGGTCAAGTGTACAGAGCCAAACTCAAACTCTGGCGGGAAATCTGTGCCCTGAAATGCTTTGACACAACTCTGAGTGCGAATAACTTTTACAGGTGAGACTTGGAAAATGTTGTCAAGAACTGTCAAATATCTGTGAGAAAGCCTGGATCTTTACTATGAATTATCCTGAAATACATAGTTGTTCAGGTTTTTTTTCCCTCATTATTGTTCTTATTAGTATTACATGTTTGACAGAGGAGAGAATGTTTGTTTTAAAGTTAACGTTTAATGCCCAGTCCTTCTACTGACCCTTCTTTTTCTCTCACAGAAGAGTACTAGATGAGAAATCCACCATAGCAAAAGTGAAATTCAAGTACATTGTGTCAATTTACGGACTGTGCCATGAAGCCAGTGCGATGGTGATGGAGTACATGAGCAATGGATCACTGAACAATCTTCTAGCCAGTCATAATTTAATGTGGCCGAAGAAGTTCCAGATGATTCATGAGGCTTCCATGGGCATGAATTTCCTCCACAGCATGAAACCTCCATTACTGCATTTTAACCTCAAGACATCCAACATCCTATTAGATGATCACCTCCATGTCAAGGTCAGTGAAACAGCATGGTGACCCTTTATAGGCTGGCTCATTTCTACTGATAGTTTGGACTACTGTATGCTCACTTTGGCCAACACTGCACACAGATTTCAGATTTTGGTTTAATCCACTGGGAAAAGGGGATGAACAAGAAGTTGCTCATGGAGTATCTGATGGCAAGAGGGAACATAAGTTACATTCCTCCAGAGACCTTCACTCAGTGCCCTGATCCTCCAGGAACTAGCTTTGATGTTTACAGGTGACTTACCAAGGGCATTCTTTGATATTGCACCATCAAGTGTCACTGCTTTTTTTTCTGATTCAATGCACAATCCACAATTCATACTGCGTAACCTTGCACTCTGGTCTGTATACTGTATTTTACTCTATTGCAAGTCACACAGGCGCATTTCAGGTGTTACACCTGTCTCACCCTTTGTTTCCTTCTGAATGATACAAGAATATATTGTGTATATTTATTTATTTCAACGAGAATAACTTAATATGGAAGTGATTCTGTCTATTTTGTTCTACAGCTTTGGAATAGTGATGTGGGAAATTCTGACACAGCAGAAACCTTATGCAGGTATGACTTAATTCATTTAAAATACTTTAGATTTTCATATTAAATAGATTTAACAGTGCTAATAAAACCGTAAGACCTTGGCAAAGATCAGGTAATGTTTCAAAGACACTGAAAAGAGCAAGAAGGTGAGGGCTGTCTATATTCAAGCCCATAACAATTTACAAGTGTAATGTAATGTATTTAAAATTCACTCTTAAATATTTCATTGTGCAGCGAAAAGGGTTCATGAACTCATGTAAGATCAGGAGTCTTCAATCTGACAAGGAAACATTTGATTACATTTTCATTTTGTTCTGCCACTCCACTCCTGACCTGAAAGTCTGCTCAGATATTCTTTCATTTCCCTAAACATGAAAAAAAAAAAAAAAAAAAACTGTTGCATGGCATTTGTGTAAGAAATGTTTCATCTAATGTTCAACATGTGCTTATAATGGAGGAAAATGCCATGAATGAAGTGCAGCACATAGCTTAAGAGCCTCTCTCGCTGGTTTGAAATAAGTAATGTGTGTTTTGTGAACCCAGGGTGCAGTGTGACCACGGTGCTGTTACAGGTGTCGCAGGGTAAGAGACCCTGCATGGAGATAATACCTGAAAAGAAGCCACATGAGTGTGAGCCAATGCTCAGCCTCATGGAGCAGTGCTGGGACCAGGATAACAGGAACAGACCGCAGTTCTCAGGTGACAAAGCCAAATAAACTGCAGAACTTTTACAACCTTGGCTTCCAAAAATCGCCAAATAGGAAATGTTGATTATCCAAATATGTTGTAATTAAAATGAACAACTACATATCATACAATATATCAATATTTAATGATGTTTTAGGGACAAGAGATGTGTCAGAGGAAGGTCTAAGTTATTTTAAATCTTGTATGCAGGAGACAAAACACAAAGCATGTATGTTTAAGCACATATTTCTTACAGGGGTTATACATAGTATTTTTTTTGCATATTATCAAGTACCAGAATACAATTAAGGCTATCAAAACCTTCAACAAATCAATGCTGTGTAACCACAGACTGTAAAGTTTTCTTCTTTAAACCAAAACTATTTTGACAGTCGGTTAAAATAACACTGTTCTATAATCTTCACATTCTGCGTCAGCTGATAGTTTACATTAGTGCTCTATTAGCTTAAAAAAAAGTTTAAAACAGCCAGAGTAAAAGTTCAAATCACCTCTGTTTTCTTTACAGTTTGTACTGTCAGTAGCTGCACTAAACATCTGTTTGGAATCATCCAAACTGTCGCAGTTTACTCTGAACCGTGGATTCCCAAATGATAAACTTAGCAAACATAAAAACATCACATAATATCTTTATAAGCATCATAATCAAAGACACCCATGTAGAAAAAATGCTGTGATTTCAGCATCAAACTTCATTCTTTTCATTTAGAGTCGTGTACAGTCGTGAAGACAAGAACAGTGCTTCTAGCTTTTATCATTTTGTCACTTTCTTTGACTCAAAAAGTTGTTTCTTAGTGGTTCTTATCCCATGTCATCCCTATTTAATACTTTGGTCAAAGGCTCCATGGTGTTAGTTAGCAGAGTGACTCACTACTCCCTCTAGTGGTCACATAAATCCGCTGGTCCGTCAGTGTAAATACAGTATATTCAGTTCACATCTCTACAATCCAAAACATTGGCATCTTTGGCATAACTTCAAAACATTTCAGTCTAAATAGTCTAAAGATAATTTTAAGCCATTTTTAAACATTTGAAAACAGAAATACTACATATAGCTCCTTTAGCTATACTGTAATGATGATATGACACCAAAAAGCTTGTTTAATTATTATACTCTATGACCATGTAACACTGTACTGAACAGGTGGGAAAGAATTGGATCTTATTCAGGATATTGGCTGCACACACAAGATGATTATGCCTTATCTGCCAAATTGTCATCTTTATTCACTTTTGGTACTTGCATGTCTCTTCTGAAGTTAACACAAGCCAAAAAATTGCCATTGATCATCAGTTAGACTCTTGGACTTTGCCAAAAGCCAAATGATTTGGAAAGTGGATTTGTTGATGCCATGTTTAGCAGCAGTGTTTGCCAATCCATAAAAAAAAAAATGGGTACTTGTTCCTCATTTGAAAATCAACACAATTTTACACAAACCTAAAAAAAAAGTGTTGTTTACATATCTGAGCCTTGATTTAAATTACGAGATGAAGCCTCAGTCTATGACCTGTCACCTGCACACAGAGAACAGGCCGCAGGTAAAGTTTAAGTGAAATGCATACATTCAAATTAGAATAAATGATTTACACAAGAGCAAATGGGTCACCTTTATTTAGGCACGGACTTACGACTTAAGAAGTCAGGCTAATGAATATAAATTTGTCATGTTTATTCATCAAGCTTCCAATTTACAGTTTAAAGAGCACACTGTTACCATTACTGTGTCTATGAAAGAATTTACGTGTAATTCATGCATGGTGGTTCATCCCCTGAAGAGAAGCAATTATAAAGAGATCCCAGTGGGTTTAAGGTTTGCAGGTCTTCAAATACCTTTGTCTCACTTGGCAAATTCAGAACAAACCTTCTCCACTTTTCTATTTTTTTTATTTTTTCTGTTTTCTTTTGTAGAAATTGTTCGACAAACGGAGGCGCTAAGTGAAGTCTTGAAGATCCCTGGACCGATGCAATGTCCCAAAAACAATGATGAGGGTCAGAAAAGTTTTGCATCGATGATTTCTCCCATTCATAAGGTTTGTTCTGCTTGATTCTATGTGTGAAACTATAATATAAATTGTAGTGATTTAACAACCGTATGGTTCCTCTAAATAACATGTAAGTCAGTTTACTTATAATCTAAAGAAAAATGTGAAAAATGTAACTCAGTTAACAAAACAAAACTAAAAAAACAGGGCCAACTCAAGAGTGATATGTTCCTTTACTGAATACTATTGCTATTTATACAGTAGAATTTACACTCTTCATGATTGATATGTGGGCTTATTAACTACTTGTGATGATTGATGCCACAGGTAATAACTTTCCTTTTCTTTCTTTCCACTTTAGATTAAGATGCCTGACCTTCCCTCAGGTACACAGTGCGATGCAATATCATGTTCAGTGCAGCAATGCAGTACCAAGCCTGAAGGGCTGACATTTAAAAAGTGCTATTTACAATGCTGTCACATTTTAATGTTACCTTTAGCACCGGAAAGCACAGTCAACTATCAATGGAAAAGAGAAAAACAGAAACAGACATACAGCCCCCTGTATATATTTCTGTAAAATGCTGAATAAATTACCTTTTCCATTGATTCTCCCACTGTTCAATTAAAAATCTTTATTGTTGGTACATTTGTATAAATGCTAACAAGGTAAACATGTCATTTCAACAGCTTATAGCATATGCCAAAGCTAATATGGATAGATATCTACACTTAACATTCATTGTAAAAAAAAAAAAAAGTTTGGTGATGCGAACTTTGTTTTTTTCACAGATGATGAAAATGGCAAAGATGGCTTTCTTTTGCTCCTGAAAAAGAAAGATTTTGGCACTTTCAGGCAATCTGTTAAAAGAGAGCATACAGACACACTGTATTCTGGGAAAAAGAGCCTCTTGCACTACACTGTCGCCAGTGGTGATGCAGAGAGCGTGGAGCATGTCCTTAGTCTGGGTGCTGACGTCAACTGCACAACATCCAGAGGTTACACTCCTCTTATTATTGCAGTTCTTCACAGGTATGTGTAACCAAACACGGAAAAAAATACATTCAGTGTAAATAAAAGTGGACTTTTCTAAAATGTGTATGAGAAATTAAGTCCAGTGATAATTAAAATGGTCTTCGACAGGTTTCATGACATCATCACTTTGTTGCTGGAGAATGGTGCAGCTGCCACATTGGGAGATGAGGATCACTGGACGGCCCTCCACTTCGCCGCTCAGAATGGTGATGACAGGGCATTTCGTCTCCTATTAGACAAAGGAGCTGTGGCAGATGCCAGGGAAAAAGCCGGTTGGATGCCGCTCCACCTGGCGTGCCAGAATGGCCATGAAACAGTAGTCCGCCTGCTGCTGTCACGGTTGTCAGATGAAGCAGTTGTGGAACGGGAAGCACAAGGAAAGACGCCGCTCCACCTCGCCTCCGCCTATGGGCACCTGAATATTGTTAAACTCCTCCTTTTCCAGGGAGCGGATCCTAATACGACAGACAGTTCTCTCTCCACTGCTCTTCACTTATCAGCAGAAGAAGGACATAACAGAGTGGTCAGACAGCTGGTGAGGAGTGGGGCGAATAGTGACAGTGTAGACAGCAGGGGATACACTCCACTTCACCTGGCTGCTCTGAAGGGTCACAGAGGCATATGTAGGCGGTTGTTGTCCAACGGGGCATGCCCAAACTCCAGGACCCTGCAGGGCTGGACTCCCATGCATCTGGCTGCCTTAAGGGGACATGATGCTACCGTGACCCAACTGGCAGGTCAAGGTGGATGTGTGGATGCTGTGGGAGAAAATGGATGGACTCCGCTTCACCTTGCCTGCCACCAGAGCGAACCGGAGGTAGTGGCTAAGCTCCTGGCAGCTTCAGCTAACCCCAATGTGACAGAGAGCAGCGAGGGATGGACCCCGCTTCACGTAGCCTGCACCAGTGTCAGTTTCCCAAGCGTCCTACACTTGATCTCACATAATGCAGATGTCAATGCACTAAACTCAGAAAAAGTGACAGCTTTACACCTGGCTGCACAGCATGGCTGTTTGTCTATTGTCAAGGCTCTGCTGCTGAATGGAGCCGACAGGACTCTGCTGGACTCTTCTGGATCCACTGCTTTAAATGTGGCCCAGAGGTGTGAGAAATGGGAAACTGTGGAATTACTGAAGAACGAATGTGAACCATGACTCTGAGGCCCTGTTCAGACCTGGCATTGGCTTTGACCTAGTTAACCTCCTAAGACCCGAGAGCCCCACAGGTTTTTGAGTTTTGCCTTTTTTGAATTAAATAATTGCTTATATTGGAAATATCATGATGCAACAGTTTTTTCAGATGCATTCTTAAAAATTTTTATGGAA
>JAPQRQ010000006.1:20146986-20162721 GCA_037367365.1 Apogon talboti | reverse complement strand
ATGGAATGTCATTTGCGTTGGACAGTTGTTTCTTTGTTTTTTTTTTTGTATAAAGCTGTGAATTTCTTTTCCTCATACGTGGACAGTGGGTCCTAGGAAGTTAAAGGTAGCTAAACGACTATGTTCACACATCAATGCATCTACAAATACTTGTTTACTGAATTGATCATATAGAGTCGGAACTCACTTTCCTCCTTTCTGCCAATATGCAAGCCCTTCTATAGGCTGAAACATAACCTTTCAAGTCACTGCTCAGCGTTTAGGGTGAAATGCTTTCTTGCCTGTTACTCACTGAAGTAATATGAATCACTCAATGCACCAGTGGCGGATGGTAATGGGGGGTGCAAGAAAAATGAACACATTACTGTGCAATGTTTCAGTCAGCTGATAATGCTCGTCATAAGCCTTGGACTATAATGTTTCATTGATGTCCCCTTGCATTTTAGTGAAACCTTCCTGCACATTGCTGGAATCAAACCCTTATCTCCTACACGGTAACACCACAGCCCATCCTCTTGACCACCTCACGGAGGCCTACATTACCAATGTAGCCGAACAGCTAAATGGTGTTTTACCTCATAGTCAGTTAAATTGAGGTCTTTGTGTAAAACCCAGAGGTGGAAGCAACTAAACGGAGGTGTAATGAGCTGAACATAACTCAACCTTGGTAATTGTCAGCCTCATGTCACCTGCTCTGCAAAGGTTTACACATAGACACCCTACAACCAACAAGTGAACATACTGACACAGGAATGAACTAAATACAGTTAAAAACAACTTCAGTAAATGTTGACATGAACATCAGGATGCAGGATGAGTATTTTATCATAATAAATAAAACATTATTTGATTATTTCAGATCCATTTTTGCTAAAATTAATATTTACATACTTCTTCTTCTCCATTTTATTTGATATGTTACAGCACATGTGTGCCCCCTATGGACCAGCTGCCACTGCAATATACCCTGATTACTGATAATGTTGAAAACTATAACCATTTTATTTGTTTTATTGACTCTCTTCCATGCTGTCTGCTTTGGTGATGATTGAATTTCGATTACCAAAAAACTGTACATTAAAACAGCCTATAAATACAAACAGTGGAAGCAGTTCGGTTGAAAATGCTGCAAGAACAGTATTCTTGCAGTTGTATTATATTCTTCTCTTCTTTTGACTGGAAACTCTTACTCATGCACTTCAAATGAATGAAAAGACTTTGATAATAGATCATGATATTTCAATTACTATGTGGCAAAACTAGTTGAAACCTTGAATAAACTCTACTAAACGAACTCTGCATTTCTTGTACTCAGAGGAATAAACAATAATTGTGTTTTTCTCCACGCATATTTGTTTCATAAACCCTGTTACATGTTTCATAACTCAAACACTGTACCATGTGGATGTGCTGTTATTCTCATTCACAAATAAATAAAATGTGTGTAGCTCTGCTAATACCAGCCTTGAAAGTTTCCATATGAGGTCTTGCCATTTTTTGATGCCAAATTAGTCATTTACTGAGTACAATGACATAGAAATCCGCATTTCCACTAGAGTATTATATGGGAGGCAGTCAACACATGGGGTCACAGGCAGGTGAAGTAGTCTATAATGAACAAACATATTGGTTCTCCTCTTTGAATCACCTTGTTTGCTTCTTGGAGATGGAATTAAAAAGGGTGGAAATGAAAATATAAAAGGTCTTCTGTTATAATGACATATCGAGGAATTCATTTCATTTAACCTGCCGACTTAATGACAGTATTACGTGCTGAAGAAAACCAGATATAGGTATTGATGACAGAAAAACTGGATCATGGTTATTGGCAGTTTAAATCCCTTTACTGAACTTATCACACCATAAATGCATAGCCTGCATGTTCTATAACAATGGAAGACGATAGAAGATGACTCTGATTATCCGTCATTCCCCGTGGGCTGTGAAAAAGCATTACTTAGCATTTGCCATAGTCATTTACCACAGTGACACATTATTTAATCTTAATTAATGTGTGTATTCAGGAAGTGTATTGACCCATATGTTCACAGGATTTTTCCCCGAACCTTATGAGGCTACGAACTCTGACATAAGAAAAGGGATTTAGCTGCATTAAATCACCCTAAATAAATATAGCAGAATTTACTTGAAGTCAAACTAGGCTAAGAGTTTCCAGAGGGCGGATTCAGTTTCAAACTTTTTTTTTTTCTTCCTTGAAATCTTCTTAAACTGAAGTGTGTCATAGGTATTTTGGCATCAGTGGACAAAAATCACCTTTCAGAATATCGTACTTAAAGTGGTCTGAGAGGAAACAACAATTCTTGACTCCTCTCTGAACTCTGGTTACAGCCCGTTGAAAATAATGACCAGTGGTTTTAGCATGTTACGGGTGTGATCAGACAGGTGGGAGGGTTCAATACATGATTAACAGCTTCAGTTATCGATCTGTGTTAAGATTGTCAGCCACTGTCAGGCTGTCTATCGGTCTATTCAGTCCGATGATTCTGACTGAGAGGAGAGAGCTGCAGAAGGGGGTTGTGTATTTCCAAATTCTGGTGTATTTTCCTGGATTTTGCCTCATGCAGCATTCATTATGAATACATTAGAGTGGGTCAGAGCTTGCCTGTGGTTTTTTTCCATGTGCCATTTTTTAGGATTCCGCTGTCCACATTTGGCAACCTCAACCACCTGAACACAATCTCATTTTATCTTCTTTTGAACACTTTTGGACACAGTCGGGAACAAGGCACTCGTCAAGGCTGCCATATGTATAAATATAAGCTAAATTTATTTTGTCATATGGCCTGACAAAGTGAAGTATCTGTTGACCCGGCTCTCATTGTAATTTTCGCGCCTGAGGTTGAAAAGCAGCTATCACATTATGAAAAGAGGCCCTTTAGAGAGGCAGTGGATGGATGATTTATAGCTAAATGTGTCCTTTTTATTGCAGCAACTTCCATTTGAAATTTATGAGCCTTTCGGTGTCTTAAAAATTGGAAGCAAACCACATTCGTGTGATTGTTATCTACAGTAACCGGCATGCAGTTTTAACAGATGGGAACGGCACACATCTGTGGAATCCTCAGAGCTGTGTCATTGTCTAACCTGTCTAACATAGTTTTTGTCCTTGTAATATTCAAATGAAACGTCTAAACAAGCAACATTAAACTCAGTTTTCAAATAACATTTAATCAGGCCTTTCTAAATCAATGGTGCTTGCCCCAACCTTTTTACACATACAGTGACACATCGGATACCGTCTATCAGCTCGTAATTGGGTTTGTGGGCACCTAAACTAATTTTATTTTCTAATAGGGAGACAAGCAGGAAGAGGATAATGTCACGTAAGTTGTTGTTGCCACAAATAACACAAGCTAAAGAAAGAGAAAGATGCTACAATGCACTTTTCCTTTTGTTGTTTTACTTGAAGTACAATGTTATTCTACACAAATAATTGTATTATACCTTATTATGTTATTAATGAAACAGTTCTCTAGCAATGGTGCTTAAAACACAACATGTGCTCTGAATAATCCCAGTTTCCAGTGCAATCACATCAAATTCAATAGAAACGTCCCAATACCTTCATTTGTAATAAAATAGGATGGTTCAGAGCTTGCCGTGCTTTTCGACCACCTACACAATTTCAGGTGTACTGTAAGCTGCAGGGCTCTAAAGGCTAACGCTCATGAACAAGATCCAGAACGATTTACATACCTAATAGAATTTCATGAGATCTACAGATGTTACCTAACCCCAGTTACACAGTGAAGTCTGATAAACTTCTCAGTGTTTGTGTGTAAATGGCATATTTGCATGAAGGCTTTGAAATGTTACAGCGTTGCACCGTTAAGGTCTGCCTGACATTCACAGCTCTTACCTTAATGATCATACGTACTTAATCCCACTACTTATCAGTATATTTAGCTTCTCAGAGGAGAGCCATTACGTGCTCTCTGCAGTACCCCTCTTAACTGGCAGGGTTAAACTCACCATTGAGCCGTGTCCTGTGGTGTTAAGCATCAATCAAGGCAGATGCAGCTGTGTCTCTTGACCCAGGTGTGCCACCTCAGCAGGGCCAAGCAGGCATCTCGGTAGACATCTCTGGTCCTTGCCACAGTAATTGATTGAGTGATCTACAGTATCGTGTCTCGTGGGGGATGATTTTTTTTCCAGAGTGATGATATGGAAAACATTTTTTGCCCCTGTCATCCCTTAGCGACCTCTCACTCAGTAATGTGCCGGTGGAGAAACAGCCCAGGCCGGTCTCAGTGCATCTCCAAGGTTATTGCTCTGCTCTGTGTAAGTGACTGCTCTCTCTTACTTCGATGAACTCCCATTCTGGCTAAGGAGTGAAAATATTTTAGTTGGCCTTGTAAATGTTCCCGCAAATTGCTTTTTAATACAAATACTGCGTGTGCAAATTATAAACCACAAACTAGCATGAGGATTATACAATGATAATCCATTCCCATTCATATTGTAAAGCAGAATTTATTTTCTACTATTGACCTCTTGCTGCTGAATAGTCTTCTTTTCTCCTGTGCTCTTCTTATTATCCTTTCAGCTTCCTTTGTTTGGTGTTGTCATGTTCCTGTGAAATGATTAATGGTCCATCTCAAACCTATCTCCCTAGCACAGAGGAAAACCCCCAGACTCTCTAACTTTACATTCATTGAAAGCCCTATAGAGATCACTTTGCATAGTTTGGCAGCAATGTGGAAATGTACAATAAGTCCCATATATAGACATTATATAGGTGAAATAACAAAGACTCTCTGTGTTAATGTGATAATAATTAACCTATATCCTGTTCATCTCCTCCCTTTTATTCTTTTTCACAACACAACTATCACATTCAGTTCTTTTATGCTGATTAATTAACAAATTTGGTTTCTGGTTTCTGCTTCCTCCCCATAAAATCACTTTAATATAGTAGGCTCTAATTTAAATGAGAAGAAATCTACACTAGAGTGTCTACATTATAATGTTGGAGATATTAATTATGGACCCATGGTACTGAACAGTTTTTTAAGTGTCCATTAAATGTGAAAATCATCTGATGATGTCCTTGTACAAGTGTATTGATGCTTTCTGTTTTATACTGATACATATAACAGTGTGTATATGTGTCCTCCACACATACTCTGTATATTTTCCTGTAATGTTGGAGTTATCCATGCTCTGCTGCAAAGACTTTCAACAAAATGAATCAGTGTGTCATGAAACAAAACAGAACAGTGATAATAATTTACTATAAAAACACATAGTCTGTCTACAGCATGTGTGTATGTGTTTGTTATTAGTCCCAATGATCTTAGGTTTTGCATCTGAAATAATGTAAAGTCTCTCTAACTTTAATGCATATAGACTTATGGGTTAGGACTTAATTGCAGTCGCAGTAGCACTTCTCTGTTGTTTGCTGTTATCACTGAGGCGGCGCATGAAAAATGCATGAAGATGCACAATTTATGGTAAAAATACAAAAAAAAGAAACATATTAAGCAACATTATTGCTGTAGAGGCTGTTGCAGGGTCACGGTTACACTGTTACATAGGGTCAGTGATTTTTTAAAAAAATATGATATTTAAGTAATTAAACATTTAAATTTTTCATGATAGTCCATAAAAAGAAATAAAATGTAAGTTACCAAGAAATGCAATGTCTTCAGGACTTTATATATTCTTAAATAAGTAATAAAACAGAACCACCATGACACACTCTAATGCACCCATGATGAATATAGCTACATGGGCTTAAGACGTGTTGCAGGCTCCAGAAACACGACCTGAAACTGTATTAGGCAAAGAGCAGTGTATCAGTTATGTGCATAAATATAGTCTAGTTATCTGGGCCCCAGCTCATCTCAGAAACTTGAGATGTGGTCAGATCTTTAGCTTTGTTTCCAGGAAAAATGTAAGGTTTTGCCAGTGATGAAAAAGACCATCCAGACTGTTAACCGTGACGCAAAAGCAGCATCTGTAATGATCTGGGCATACATGGGGGCCTCCACGTCTGTGTCGACATAGATCTGAATTTTACAGACATGTGGTTCCATCGACTCAACTCCTTTTCCCTGAAGTCTGTGGTTATTTCAGCCAAACAATGACAGTCTTCATTCTGCATGAGTTATGCTAAAAGTAGCGTTATAATCACAGAGGGCATGTCCTTGACTGTCCGTATCTGTCTTGTATTGAAAATGTATCATGAAGTGAGGAAACAACAGCTAAGGCTCTGTAAACAGCAAGAATAAAAACAATTATTTTCCTCAGTTCCCAAATGATTAAAAAATTTAATAAAAAGCAAAGGTGATGCAACACAGTGGTAAACATTACTCTGTTCCAACTTTTTTTTTCAGTGTGTTCCAGAAAAATAACACATTGTAGTTATTACTGCACTACAGAGAATGTCCTGACTCTTCTGAAGATGGGATTTGCACAGGTTTTCTTCCCCTAGACTGTAATGGTGTCACACAATAGGGCATTGTGGAACTCTTTAATTATTTATGACTAAATCCAAATGCTCATGACAGCATATTTAGATAAGTTAATTTTTAATCTGACCAATTCAGAAGTTAAATGTTTTATTGAAACTGAAAAACTGAAATATTCAGAAATAAATGTTTAATAGCAAACAAAAATAACATTCAGCAAAACTTTAAACCAACCAAAATGCAGTGCACGTAGTAAGGAGGGTAAATATAGAACGATGTTTGTCCCTGTGGGGGAAATTTGTTTGCTGCACATTCAGGAGGCATTTTATCACAACATTACAGAGTAACCAATAGACATACTGATGATACGGGTCCTTGAGATACTGTATCTTTTTGGTACTATAAAGAATGAAAAGTAGGTGCCTTTGAGAGGTAATGGATTATTATTTTGCCTTTAAATTTCTTTGTTTCACACCCAAGGCATGCATCTGATGAGAAATGCATTTTAGCAACTTTGGAGAAGAAACATTTCATAAGTTTTAGCCTGCAGGTTTACAGTGAAGAGATATACTGCTACTGACAAAGTGCATTAGGGATCAAAATATCAAAGGATCCAGTTCCTCTTTTCTCCTACAATCTGCCAGGAGGACTGAACCAGCAGTGAATTAAACACCACACAGATATGTATCTGTTTCATTTCCGCTTACCTTCACCCCTTGTCCTTCAGGCTCCAGTGAAGATTATGTCCTGTCTCTGGTGAATGAGAATAGTTTTCATCGTTGGCCTCACCTTACCTGAAAGCAGCAGCTCAAACCGTCAGTAAAAGCCGCTGTCACACACTTCTGTCAGTTATGCGTGGCTGACTGCAAGTCATGCATGGCGCAAGGATGTCAAAAAGCATGCACATATACAAATTCATTGTCGTTGAGGTGAGAGCAGTGTTTTAAAAAAATGATGACCTGGTACAACACATACCACCTCTGGAGACTGAATCCTTACTAGGGGCCATGTTGAAGATGTGGATGAAAAATGTGATCTAAGATGCAAAAGGATGCTCTTGTGCAATAACTTGACAGTTTAACCCATGAAAACCAAACAGCCACTGGCAATCAAAACCACCTACTGATTTAAACTGTTTAATACCTGTTGATCTATTAATCTTATCAATACATGTATTGTACATAACTGGTGTAAAATACAGTTTGTCATCTTTTCATGGTCATCAGATATGACCCATTTGAATGTTCAGAGGCTCTGTAGTTACCATGGAAACACCGTCATCATCTACAACATTGAAACCCATGGAGTTTGATCAATGACAGAGTATGGAGACACTTTGTTGATGTTCAGGTATTGATATATTTGACTAGAAAAGTAAAATATTTTCTCTGTTTTGTATTTTCTCTAAAGTTTGATATAATAACCTTTGAATCTACTCTGAGCTTTTATGGACATCTACATGATCAGTGAATTAAATATAGGAAAATACACGATTTACACTGAAAAAAATCTAAATAAAGAAGATAAGATTACAATAAACGGTGATAAATCACTTTATCACTACAGATTTATATATAGAGAAAAATTCTTTCGGGAACTGCCACAAAAGTACCACTGGGTATTTATGAGTTTAAAAAAAAAAAAGAAAGGAAAATACTTACAGTGCAAAATAAACCTACGATGGCACATCATGGGTTTTGTGGTTTATACAAGTGTGGGCTTCTTCATCTATAAAAACCACAAGGTAATCTTTGCCATTTACAACAAAACTGAATCTACTTCACCACTGAAATTCTCTTGATATTCTTTGCTGTGCTGTAGAAAATATACATTGAGAATAGGTTATCTGTTGTAACCCCTCTGCAATCATTCACACCAGCTGCAGCCAGGGTCTAGGAGAGAAAATGAATCAATTCATTCAATACAAGTGAAGATTAAGGTGAGTCTGATATCTTAGATCACTGGAAAGCATCTAAACCTTTAATTAGACACCAGATTGCACTGTGCAAATATAATGCATCATTTAAAACACCCTCTAACATTTCTAATATTTACAATGACGGACATGAGGTTTACATCTTGAATAATTTGCTCGATTCTTTTTACGGTAAAAATCTGAAAGTGACGTAGGCTTCTCTCTTGTATATGGGTGTCACTTATATACACTCAGCTGGGTGAGACTTAAGTGCAAATCACACATTTTTAATGAGTGTCGAGCCAAATCTGTGAGGGATATTGATGTTCTCTCTTGGGTTTATAGCTGACAATATTGCAGGAGCTCTCAAACTTTGCAGACCCTCGAAGTGCATCGCTGGCCTCAAGTGATATAAAACAAGCAACAGGCTTTCTGCTAAATCCATGTGATACCACCTGTCTAGTTTGATATCAAGTTCTAACCTTTTACGCGTACTAGCGGTGTCATAGCTGTGAAAAAAATCAATATTAAATATCTGCCTTTACCTTGATTCACCTTTTGGGGAGATGGGAAGGATCAGTAAACTACTCCACATTTCAGTGAAATGAAAAATCATGATAAAGGACGGTGGAAAAAAGCTAAAGGATAGATTATGTGTTTCAGAGACTGTGGCCGTGTTACTGAGTTCAATGTGCTGCACGAGACGTCTCTGGGCCAAAGGTAGCGTTATATGTTAAGAAATTGTCAAGATTTCAGACTTTACAACCCATTAAATTTTAACATCCAGAACCTCTCAGTGTCAAATATGATGGAGCCTATGGGGTCAGGAATAGTCTTTGCATGTTTAACCCCGTATAGGGCACTCATAGAAATACTCTGAAATTCAAAATTACAACCTTAGTGTGTAATTGGAGGACATAACAAGACTTTATTCCTTATGTGAAATTTGTAACATTTTTTTAATGTTATGTAGAAAATCAAGGTTGATGAAATTACCATATTTGGTTCCTTACCCATAAATGGCAAAAAAAAAAAAAAATGCAAGGACTATATATAAGAAATAAAAGAAAAGCACATGTAATGTGAATGGAACTTGTATTTTACAACATTAGAACATCAATTTTAGAACCTTAGATCAACTTAAATGCTGATCCAGACACCTGTCAATGTGCATAATATGACTTTGAACATCATTACTTACATTAGTACCATTACTTCATGGTACCTAACAAAGCAGGTACACTCACTGTTCATGCAGAGGTGGACCTTACAGACCCTGTAGACCACATTGGACCTGAGATTGATGCCTCACTGTCGTCACTGTAACTGGTGCTGTCACTGTCTTGTATTGTGTGCGGAAATGACCAACATTAGTCACTTACCCAATAAAGGGTTAATGATGTCCTATCCTTTCTTTTGCTGATTTTGGCTCATCTATTAACATTAATCCCCATTTTAACTGTTAAAATATGTAGAGAAAGCAGTTTGCAGAGGCAGTGGAAAACATTAAACAGGGCTAAAGTGGAGACAGAGGGACTCATCTCACTAAGGATGTGATTATGACCATCTGCACCAAGAGAGCTCTTCTGTCTCCTACTTTTGCTGCAGCGCAATTAGCAAAACATCTCACTGCTCCTATACTACATCAAGGATTTCATAGAATGTGTTAAGATTTAAATTGATACTCTGCCTAAGGAGTAAATGATTACAAATGACTCACACCCATCGTCTGTGGTCTCGGCTAAAGAAGGAAAGAGCCAGGTGGATTCAGGAAGGAGGTGAGGGAAGGGGAAGAGGCTGAGCTGAATTACTCACATCACTGAACTTCACTTCAGTCACTTGCTTTCAACATCATACTGTCATGCATATCAAACCATGTTTGTAGAATCAGAGAAGAAACAAGACATGAAGCGTAACCAATCAATCCAGTCATATCCTCTGCAATTCTTCCCTTGTCTTGTATAACTTCCCCCTGAAGGCTTTCTATAAGATTAAAAGACTTCCATGTTTTGAAACCATGCTGCGTTCATGTTTAACTTTTTTTTTTTTTTTTTTAAGAACATGTCTACATGATTACATTTTTTACTCTCGCCATTGCGGAAGTGGGATTATGTTGTCAATAACAGCATCATGATTGGCACTGCTGAGCCTCTACTCAAGATGCAAAACATTCCTTATGAATGCAAATGAACAGGTAATCATCTATTAATCCTGATGATCAACTTTTAACATTATGTGACTAATTTGAAAAGTAAAACTCACATCACACTAGAATATATAATGCAGACATATGGCAAAACTAATAGAGGAATTACACTTGGTAATACATTTTATCTACCTCTCATCAGGGTATTAACATTAATTAGTGCTGCATAAAGTACATTTATGCATATAAATATGCATATTTGTTTTTTCTCTCTCATTTTTGTTTGCACTTGACACTGTTATGCACAAAAAAAAACCCAAATAGGTAAGACCCTGAATTTGGATGACAGCTGAATTACTGCAGTGATTATTATGTTTCAGCTGGCAACAAGTTATTTAGCCTGGTCCACATTGCCCCAGAGTGATGGGTGCAGTAGGTGATTACCCATCATGCCTAGTGCTTACAGTACAAACCTGTGGAGTAAGTGTTATGATCTGGGGCTGATTCAGTTGGTCAGGATGAAGTTCAGCAATTTATATGAGCATAAAATAAGGTCATCTGAACCTGAATATACTGAATGTTTAGGTTTCTTCCCTGACATCACAGACATATTCCAAGACGACAATACCATCATCAAACTTATATTGTAAAAGAGTGATTCAAGGTGCATGAGGCATCAGTTTCACACATGGATTGGTCACCACAGAGTCCAGACCTGAACACCTTTGAGAATATTTGCCATGTGTTGGAAAAGACGTTACACAGTAATGTCACTCTCCATCATCAGTACAAGTCCTTGATGAAAATATAATGTAATTATGGATGGAGCTTAATGTTGTGGCATTTACTGTGACATTACACCGTGTGACATAAACAATAAAACTGTGAATGCATCCCATAATCAAAGCTAAAAGCATGATAAAGTGGACTAAACTAAAAAAAACTAAAACAAACAAAAAAACTCCCAACAAAAAACAATATAAGAATCATAAGAATTGCTCAAAATGCCTCAGCTAAAGGCTATTAAGGCTGTGAATATGTATCCTCTAAATGTATTTACGTTTGTCACACTAATGGTGCTAAATCAGATTCATAAATGCTAATTTTCTCAAGTGGTGCTTGTACAGGTATTTGAAAACGGTCTGAAAGAGGAGCGTTGTGAATGTATCACTGGTGGTTTAATGATGAGACGTGCACAATGGTTTCTTCACTTTAAATCCTTTAATATTGATGAGATCAGACCACCTGAGTACTTAGAGCAACACAATGTGCCTAAATAAATAATTTACACAGCAACAAAAGCAATCTGGAGTTGCTTTAGTGCAGCTACAGGTGTTGTAAAGCTACACTGCCGTTTAACCCTAAAAGACCTACAACTATTATGTGGTGATTTCCAAATGGTTTCTTTGTCTACATCTAACCTTTATCCTTTGCATTGTTCATTGAAAAGCAAATACTTTCATACATTTCATTTATTGATCACGGGGATCAGTAAAAGATCAGAGTTAATCAAAGGTTATTATGTCACAACAGAGAAAATTCAAGCAAAAGTGACTTTTTCAAGAAAATATTCATAAAATGAACATAAAAACAAGCATCTACAAATGTCATTTGCAAAACTACATGGGTTTTATTAGTAAATCAATATTTCAGGACACACAAGGGTCTTCAAGTTCACTACTGAGCCTCTAAACATCCAAATGAGTCATATCTGATGCTGCTCAAACACTGATAAATTGCAATTGACCTGAATTATTTAAATGTGGAGACAGGATTAATGCTTCAAAAGTTATAAAACATTTTCGATCTGTAGGTTCTTTTGATCACCGGTGGCTGTTTAGGCCTGTGAGGGTTAAGATGACAACATATTGCAGGTTCTTCTGACCTTATGTAAAAAAAAAAATCTTGAAAATCCCAGTGTGTGCTATTGCCTACAGCAGTGGGCAGACAAAAAAAACAAGTTAGTGGCAATACTGGAGCAGCATGAAGCAATGGAACCAAGTATTTTTTTGGTGACCAGGCACACAAAAAATATGTTTTTTATAAATGTTTAATATATACCATTAACATGTCTGCTATAACAAATTATAGGGTCAGTGTTTTTCAGTGTTTATAGCATATTTCTCTCTCATTTTAAATGCATTTTATTTTTGTGTTTGGTTTTGGCATTTCTTAAGAAACCAACCAAGATTTTTTTCAATCTAGGTTTTTTTCCTAGCAAGATGTTTTTGCTTCATAATAGGTTTCCTAAGTGATTGTTACTGTAGGCAATTCATGTTTAAATGTAGCACAAACAGTTGATTATCCATGCTCACATTCACCTTGTCTGCTTTTTATGAAGCAGAACAATGTCTCCAAATGTTTGAGCCACATTATCTTGCAAAGCACATACAGTAACCTGAAGGGCCTAGGCAGGAAAGGAAATGCTCTTAGTTAATGGTCCGACAGTAATCACACTTAAGGATTACTGCTTGATATTCCATGAGATTTGCATAATTCTCAAAAATGAACATGACATACTTAATTAAGAGCCTCTTTATTGTTGAACATGCATGTACACCTCTGCTTGAACTCTCCTTCGCCAGCCTGTGGGACTATTTTTCGACAGGCTTGTCACCATGCTCGGCATAGGGACTGTTCAGGGCTGACAAGGAAAACACCCACTGGAGACTGAAAAGGGAAGAGAAGGGAAAGACAGATATGGAGGAAGATTCTCCTTAGGGACCCATTGTTTGTTGTACAATCTTTCTGCTTGTGCAGTGGACTGCCAAAGGTTATCAGCTTTGTTATCAACATAACCTTTTACATTCCTTAGATATACTGTAGGTTGTATAGAGTACCATGTCTTCTTATATTCCCGTTATGGTTTGTGTAATATCATAAATTAAAGAGGAATATCTGTCTCCACCAGTAATAACACACTTATTTACTGTGAATAAACAATGATTCCTACTTTATAAATATGCACAAATAGCAATGCACCAACTACAGGTATGCATGTTTGTAAAGATTCACATTTTAAAGAACCAGAATGTGATATTATTCACCATTATGCTGTCCTTGGTGTTTAAAAACCTATAGATCATGTTCCACAGAGCTCGCCATGTGGCGTCACCTTGTTTCTACAGTGGTTCAGGATGACAAACAACACACTGGAAACACTACAGAAGCATGTTTATGTTGAAGTGAGGGTCACTTTAATCCCCCTTATGCACTTGGAAAGGAAGGGGTGAAAGGCCATTATTCAGCCAGTTGCAACCTGCAACCTTATCTTTAAATGCCTCATCCTGTAAAACATAGAAAGTATGAGGTTTATGAAAAATAAAAACATTCATCATGTTTTTTTTAGACGTGATGGAGACACACTGTGAAAGTCAACATGACCTTTGCTATGAAAACTCCACCGAGCACCGTAAAGAGAAAGGCCAGAGACTGACCACAGACTGACCACAGAGACTACGGACGTGCTTGTCTCAATTTATGCACTTGTTTTGTCAGAGGCATCGAAGTGAAATCAAGCTTGAGTGTAAAAGTGATGAGAGTTTGCAGGGGGGCTGCACAAGGAGTGATGCTCGGAGCAGCCTGGCCAGCAGATCTCCCTTGATGTAATCAGAAATTTAATCAGAAACACACTGCCCTGCAGCAACAATGTCAGATGAAAAAGCTGTAGACTAGCAAAAAGAGATCACAGAAAGATCTATATTAGACCTGTTCTGCTAATGACTAAAGTAGTTTGGACTAATAAGGTGATTTGTCAGTTGTTTTTTTTTTTTTTTGTTTGTTTTTTTGTGTCCATGTCTGCTGTGGTTTGCGAGCCTTGCAGCACCGTGTTGATATGAGCCAACATTTAAGTATTCATGAATTCAGATGCGATTCTGGCATCAGTTCACCAGCGTATATTTCACTGATCCTAATTTTAGATACATGTCACCGACTATTATCTGTTCAAAATTTATATGGCTACAAAAAAATACAGAAACAAACATGTTCAAACTGTTATAGCAACAGAATCCAGTAGCGTGACACGCATGAGAAATTGCCATGAGGCTTTTTACATGTAAGTTTGATTAAAATTAACATTCCAGAGACATAATGCATTTACAACCAATAGTATTTACAAACTGTTAACCAGTAGAGCTGCTAATTAAAGTGATTCAGTAGCTGTTATGCTGACAGGACCAGTGCCAATGTGCAGTAAGTGTCAGACATGATTGGTGCTGGTCCAGTACATCGGTGTGGGGAATTCTCCCAAAGGATTTTATTATGGGAACACTATATATACATATGTCACACAAGACTATGAGGAATTCATATGTTCCACAGAGAACATGGTAGCCTTGTGATACAGACACAAAACCCAGTCTGTAAGAAGTCTGGTGTACTACTGCTTTCTGTCCTATGGCATCTATTTTACACTGTTTTGGATTTTTTTCATATAACTTAGAGTTATATCGCCTGTATCAGCATCCCTCGTGATATATGGCATATATGATCAGTTCTTCCCTGGCCACTCTGGTAGATTTCTTTTCCCTCCCTTTTTTTTTTATCAACTTGTGTCTTCTTCCATGTGGGCTCTTCTATAACATCTCAGCCCTGATAGTGGCTGCCTGAGGTCAGAAAGAATCCAGATGTCCTCGGAGATGGCACAAGTCCATTAAGCTGTGTCGCGAAGTACATCACATCAGCCCACCGCTGCCTGAAGGGATTCTGTGAAACTGATAAATCACAGTCTCTACTGATTCTGCTGTTGTACTACTAAAAGCATAAAGAACACAAAGGAAAGGAAATTAAATTATGACAGAAGCTTGAGTCTACATCAAGACAGTCTGTGTTCTTTGGGTGAAAACTGAAGTTGGTGAGTGTTCCATATAGACTCAGAGGTTAGGAATTGTGTCACCACTGGTATGAATATTAATATCACAGTGACAGGAATAAAAATATCTATTGATGGATGTGCAACAATGCGTAATGTTACACTTTACAAATAAGTAGATCATAAGAAAAATTGGAAGGAAATATATTTATTACTGACTTATTTACGCCATTTCCATGCAAAACTTCATGCAACTTCTGAAATGACTGCATGAATGATCTGATTATTTTTTTTTAAACTGGAATTGAGCAAAATCTCTATGATTTAGTGGGTTGGACATCATTAACTATTTGTTCATTGTGTATCATGTATGTGTTTTATATAGTTTTGACTTTGTATGTCTCCCTTGCAAAAGAGATGTCTAATC
>JAPQRQ010000006.1:20132620-20144067 GCA_037367365.1 Apogon talboti | reverse complement strand
TGGCAGTGACAATAAAGATCTATTCTATTCTATTCTATTCTATTCTATTCTATTCTATTCTATTCTATTCTATTCTAATTATCCCAGTGGCCACTACGGGTACTGTGGGGTGCACCTGCCCCTCTACTGCAGAGCCTTGTGTCCTAGCTTCCCTTTTAACTGCACACAAGCACACCCTTATCAATGCATTGAAACAAAAAATAAATTGACCACAAGTGATTCAAGTGTTTTATTCTTCTACTCCACTACATCTCATAAATAATTATTGTACAATTTTACAGAGCAGAACTGTAATAGTTTCAGTTTGTAATGGATGCTTGTACTTTTTCACAGCTGCACAGCTTTGTTTTGTTTTAACACTGGTCTTATTACCGTTGTGCATAAAAACTCCTGTCCTGATCCAGTGGACATCATAGGATACCCACTGACTGTCCTACTACACCACCCCGTTACCGCCCCATGACACATTCTCTTGATCTGCCACTGTTCTCTATAGAGTACAATGGTAAAATAGGTCTGTAAAACTACTGACCAGACACTTACAGCTGCAAATAAAACCAGAGAACTCACAAAAATTTGAGATTAATAATGGGTGACATTATGATAGGGCGGAGGTTAAGTGTCCGTTGGTCTGAATGTCTACATTTGCGATGGGCTGCACAGCGAAGAAGTAACACAGGAACCAAACATTTTTTCAGCTCACGGCCAATAAGCTGTTCAAAAGAGCAGATGTCGTTCTGGAGTCTGGAATCCAGTTCTAGTAATACATCCACAAGCTGCACATTAGAGACACGTCACTTCAGGCATTAATCCATCTCCTTCCTGCCGTTTCCTTTTATCGAGACCAACCTACTATTGAACTACTGAACTATTGAACCCTAATGTTTCATCTATATGACATACTGACAACACAATATAGATGTGGAGTTTTTATTTTTTTGTTTTTTAATTCCCAAGTCTCAAAAACAATAGATCTTTCCTCAGAAAACATACACACATCTGATTGGTAGCATGTGAAGCAAACCTCATATTTCCACCTATATAACAATTACACCACAATATTCTGTTGACGATATTCCTTACATTTGATATTAACATGTCTCTGTAAAGGGATTCATTGAAAAACATCACATTTTGATGTATTGCTGTAACTCTAATTTTTATTTTTGCCTAGTAACCCCATTTTTACTCAACAAAGGCCCCAGGGAACAGCTTCAGGGGTTGCAAACATCCATATGATTATACCTGGGAGCTGCAAGTCCACATACAGGCCATTAGTTTGCCACTGAAACAAGTCTGCTGCAGCACAGCACAGTGTTGCTTTCAGTACAACATTACTCAAACAGCAAAGCAATCCTGGGAATACAGTAAGAGAGAGACTGCTGAATGATGGAGTCATTTATGGGTGCATCTGTATACACAGCAAACACTGATATTCATGTGGCACGTTACTGTGTCTTCATTTATTGGACATCTTTTGTATTTTTTCTTCTTTTTGTTTTGTTAAACATACATTTCATGAGAAGTCAAGTAAAGGAGCAGTGTAGCATGCATCATATTTCCATTGCAGGCATATAATCACAGTTAATATGTTAAGAAAAACTATGTACAGATAATAATAATAATAATAATAATAATAATAATAATAATAATAATAATAACACACAATAATTCAATTTATAAAATTGCAAATATGTGGACATTGGCATAGCCACATTATACAGCAAATAAATTGTCGGTTGTCTTTTACACACATTCCAATCAATAATATACCTTAAGATTAAGAGCGTGTATCAATTTTAATGCTGCAATGAACACTGACTTGATATCTATAAGATTTGCAATAAATTTCCATTATCAAAATAGAGAACACACATACAATAAATAGCAGTTTGTAGATTGTATGTGTGTGGTATACACAGATGGCTCCTTAAGTGACAAGCACAATGAGTTTCAAGAACAATGTTACATTTTTCTTTTCTCAATGAAACAGATCATTGTTACAGACATTTCTTGTTTTACATTCAGTGACCTGGAGAACATGACTCCACAAACAATTCACATATAGAGCCACCATACCTTTCAGTAAGACGCCGTCAGTTTCTCAGTCACTTAAGCTCCATAACTTTAAAACGTAGATCCCTCTCCGTGGTACGTTTCCCTTAATAGGATGAGGTATTTACCAGAAGAGATGGTTTTATTCATTACTCATCCCTCTGTCTGATCAGACAAGTGATGCTTCAGTTTAACAGTGCAAGATCTTAATGAATGCCTTTCTGAACTCAACATTGAAAGTTGTGTATATAATAGGATTTACAGCACTATTCACATAGCCCAGCCAGGTGAAAGCATTATACACCTCAGCAGGAACCTTGCATTTTGTGCAGTGGGTGTTCAAGATATGTGTAATGAAAAATGGCAGCCAGCATATGATGAATACACCTGAGGAGACAGGGGAGAAAATGAAGCATTATTGAAACATATAAAAGCAGAAAAGTTAAGGCAAAGTCGGTTCTAGTGTGGGTGGCAAATGCATGTGTTAGACACTGAAATGCTAATATGGTTTCTTTCAGTTGCATCACTGACTGTCTTCAGATGAAATAAAAACACACAGAGGCAGCCCAGGACCACAGAGGGCTGGCAACTTCTCTGAAAGAAGAGCGATTTTCTAAATGTGTATTTGTGGTAAACAAATATTTAGTCTTGACAAGTTTCCCTGCGGGATTGATGCTGTTATCACTGCATGTTCATTTGCATGTGCAAAAGTGATTAGCAATGTTACTTGATAGTGGATAGACTTCTCAAAGTGGCAGTTCCACATAAAAAAGACACCTGAGTACGCTTTAACTTTCCATCATAAAAAAGTGAAATAACTCACCGAGGACAATGGCTAACATCTGAGTGGCCTTTTTCTCCTTCTGCTGGGAGATCTTCCTCTTGCTCATGGTCTTCACAGAGGTCTGAGTTTTTCCATTAGGTAAGGCCTGTGTCTGGAAGGCTTTGACAACAACAGGCGCTGGATCCCCCAGGGTCTCCTTGGTAGGATCTCCGTTCTTTTCAGTTTTCTGGCCCTCATCAGGAGGTGTGGGTGGTGTGGCGGTGGGGCTGTCATTGGCCTTGTTGGGCATCAGTTGCTGGTTGCTGGTGGCCGGAGTGTCTCCGAGAGCACACTGTGGCTGCTGCTTCTGTTTCTGACTGCTACCGCTGTTGTTCAGGTCATCCAGCTCCAGATCTTCACCTTCATTGACGACTTCTTTTATAAATATCTGAACAATGTGAGCAAAAACACAATGGTTCACACCGTCATTTTTAGTTTTTTGGTTTATTGTGAAATGAATGACTCTCCGAGGTTCAGTATGGATGTTTGTGTCAGAGTCTGTTCTGCGTTATGCTCTGAGCCAATCATTTTTTGATGCTGACTTCATTTCTAAGCCGATAACTGTGTTTGTTGCCTTTTCCACTAATCAGCTCAGCTCACCTCAGCTTTAATCAGCTTGGCTTGGTTTTGGTACCTGTTAGAAAAATTGGAATGCCACTTGTAGTTTTGGCAGTGTGTTATTTCTGAGGTCAGGCTGCAGGCCATGGTCTGCTGCTGTCTGCACACTTTGCCTTGTTCTCTGTCCTCTGTCTGGATCTGACATGGAGACGTATTTTGCCTACACTATCTGCTTCTGTCTCTTTTAGGATTGTACGTGAATGTGTCAGTTATTATACTGTCCTAAAGATTTGGCACACAAGAGGTTATAGGTATATTTACACTATAGAGAGACACTCTCCTTTCATTCTGACATTTGTTCTATATAACTTTGTACAATGGGAAGTGCATCAGAACTAGATTCTTCAATCTCCTGTATTGAACAATGTGTTCTCACAAGCTTGTTCCAAAAAAGTTTCCTGTGTAATACACCCAGAGAGTCTTCTGAGTATTCCTTGGTCTTCACTGTCTTTCTACACCAGCTCATAGACAAATTCCCTGTCGGCACCAGCACAGTGCATTTCAACAGCAGTTATAGTACCCATCATAGCCATCCAGCCTAAACATATTATAATGGCATCTTCAGCATGTACACACAAAGTTATAATTTTGGAAATATTTGTGGAAATGTAGTTGTTTCTGCTTCAAATAAATGGTTGATTTATTAAAATATACAGGAAGATTTATTGCTAGCTTAGATTGGATGTTTAAAACTGTCCCACGTCAGCGCTAATTCTGGATCAAGCAATTTGTGATGTGCATGGCTTTACGTCACATTTGCGTAAGCTCACCTGGGACTTAAAAATAGTACAAGTACTACCTGAGAGGACCTGCAATAAAACAATGGAAATGTAAAAAAAAGGTTGTTTTATATTGAGGTGAGATGAGCTGATACTGTCAGTGGAAAAGCAACATTACGGAAATGGAGCCTGCAAACATCAACATCAACCAATTTCATCATAGAAATGATCACATTATCATTCTTTAGTAAAGGTTTGCTATTCGCAGAACACTATAAAAGTGGAAAGGTGTTTATTTGAGTTGAATTGTCTTTGAGTAAAATGTACAGACAGTATTTTACTACATCTTATACAAGCAAAAAAGTTTCAAAGAATTAGAATTCTTTTTTTATTTTATTTTTTTTAGAAGAGAATAAGAACAAATTTAAAAAACACACCACTTTCTTCTTGTTGACAGGAAAACTCCCATTAGATTTAACAATCATGGTGCACAACCTCACATCCTCTGGATGAGTGCACTTATCCTGAAAAGAAAACAGCTGTGTCAGTATAAGAGAGGGTACAATGTCAAAACACAACTGGTAAAAGGCTGTCTAAGCACAGGTTCCACTGCATACTGGGTCACATAAGGCTGCTGTGTATTAAGCTCTGGCTCAGAAAGGCTGTTTATCAAGAATCTGATGCAGCAGCTTCATCTGTCGCTGAAAATGAACTTCACTAACTGGACAGTGTCATAAATTGTGCGCTAAGATTATTTCACCAAGATGAAAAAGCTCATCCACTGTCAACGGTGTATTCCAGTTTTAGTCCATGGTAATTATGTTGTTAATCTGTCAATATGCTGCTATATTATGGCTTCACACTTCATTAAATGATACAGTAGTTATAAATGGGTCCCTGCCCTCTGTATCCCTTACATAGAGAAACCACTGGTCCCTTCCATGCATAAACATGAGCCAAGTAATGCACTGGATGAAATGCATTACTTGACTTCCTGTGCAAGGCCCATTGAGTTTCACTATGTCAGTAAAATCAATAAAAGGAGAGGCAAAAGATCATTGAAGGGCCATCATAATTAGCATTACATGATGGCATTTGACACTGAAACATGCCCAAATCTATCAAGTAAATGTAACAATAAAAATGAAAAATGTTATAGGGTATTCCCTCTCCATACGAAGCAAAACACTAAAATGCTGGAGGTGTAACTGAGCCTTGCCCTTTCGATTGTGTGCTTTGAATGTTATCCATTGTGCTTTTTTTCTTCTTTTGTATACATAGAAAATCAATTCTCTTCTTGTCTGAGTTTTCCACTTTACAGTACAGTACGTCTGTTGTTACATAGCACAATGCCTGTCCATAACACCATCAAGTATAATTGGCTTGAAAAAAGAAAAAAAAAAATTGACTACAGTCTCATAGGAAAGCAAATTAACTCAAATGGTGTGCTTAGTGTGTTATGTTTCTAAACTGGTTAAACATTAACCTATTTGTTACAAGGAAACGCAATAGTACTATTTCTCTACAGCTCACCTTTAGTGAAGTGGCCATATCCGGCTCAGCAGCTTGACAAACACGCTGCTTTGGCTTTGTGTTGACGCGTTTTCTGCGCTTCCTCAGGACTACGTAGATTTGCACATATACCAGCAACGTAATGATGAAAGGAACATAGAAGGACACGATGGAAGAGTACACCACAAAGGCTGGGTTGGCGATCACACAGAGGGACTCATCACGAGTAGCTGTGGAAATAAACACAGGGTTAATAAAAGTCAGATATTACATTCAGTTGAATCCAAAATGTATATATATATTTTGAGTTGTTGTTTATGAGGAGGTTATTCTGCCACTAATTTTAAGAAAAGAACCAAAAGCCATGCTTTGCAAATTCATTTAAGACTCTACTTGTAGCTTTGCCTTACCTAAGGGTCAGTGACACAACTTTCTTTTGTTCACTCACATGTACATAGAGCATTATAAAGCTTTTTATTCCTACCTCATTCAGAACTCTTTGCTTTTCCAGATTATCTATATATCAGTGAGATGCAGAATGTAGGTATCATATCATATGTATCATATATGTATAGATTTCATTAATGACTTAACCTTGCAATAATAACCACAACCTGCATCAATCACAATTTAACTTCATTCTCAAACAGGTGCTAGTCTTAGGACAAAGCTATCAGAACTCATGGACGTAAGATTAATGTACGATTAAACCCAAAACCCTAGTTCTGATTAAGAAATGGCTTCTGTCACAAATAATGAGTGCTCATATTGTGTTACTGTTAGTATCAAAATGTCTTATTTGATAAAACACACATAAATGACAAAGAAGAATTATTCATATATTCATGTTTTGTTCTTTTCGTACATATGTTGGTCTTTTATCTTCAGTATAAATAAACAGAAGGAAAACAGAAATCTTTTAATCACAGCCTGCATTAGCATAATCTTTAAGGATCGTCAGCCCTTCCCCCTAGTTTCTGCTTCTATAGGCTCTGCTTCCTGCGGCTTAAACAAAACTGGTTAAGTTGAGAAATCCAAGTTCCAGCAGAATGAGAGTACATCAGTGCACTCAAAAGGATCAAGTGGATCTTCAAAGAGACAACAGACAAACTGCAGGGGCTGGTCAGCACCACGTCAGCGCCTTCTAAAAAGCCTTTAATCCAAAAACCTGCTTTAACTGTAATCTAGTCTTAAAGCCTCTGTTCTGTGGAAGAAGAAACTTTAAGAACCATTTGTCTGAATGCAGTAAAACTGTATTTTGCAAGTGCAATATTACTTTAACACTGAGGATAAGCATTTAGAGTCATTAATAATAATAACAATAATGCATTAGATTTCTATAGCGCTTTTCAAGGCACCCAAAGCGCTTTACACTATTGATGCATTATTCTTTCGCTCTCACATTCTCACTCTGGTGGTGGTAAACTATGTTTGTAACCACAGCTGCCCTGGGGTAGACTTAACAGCTGCCAATTCACGCCAAACGCCCCCTCCGACCACCACTGTGAGTGGCACTGGAGGCAAGGTGGGTGAAGTGTGGTGGGTGACACAACAGCTCATGACTCAGACAGAGCGGAATTCGAACCTCCAACCCTTCGGTTATTGGACGACCCGCTCTACCATCTGAGCCATGGCCGCCCCATTGTGGGCAACCATGCATGTGTTTAGACCAGGAGTGTCAAAGATATGGCCCATGGATCAAAACCGAGCCGCCACAGGATCCAATCCAGCCCATGGGAAGAAGTTGCAAAATACAAAAATTACACACAATACATTAACCACAGTTAATCTAAAGTTAAATACTATATGTTTTAATTTCCACATGCCTGTTACTAAATGCTTTGTGCATTTGTAAATCCAGTGTGCTCTGTAAGTGGTAATGCATGTGTGAAACTGTGGAAACTCCCACGTAATATTATTAAAATTGCACTTATTTTCCCTCGGAGATTTCTAGTTATTTGCATTTTTTATCAAAGGAAGTTTGAAAATGTAAAAATTTTCATACTGTAATTTAAGTTTTGCACCCAGGAGAAAATCAAGGGGCTGTCATTATTTATAGGTTATTATGCTATTATTTTACTGGTCTGCTTGGCTGTGTGTGGCCCCTGAACTAAAATGATTAGACAGTACAGTTCACAATTACCATATATTTATGTGCTGTATGTGTTGTTGTTGTTATGATATTTTTGTGTCAGATGCATAGAGTTGTGTTGTATTTATTCTTACCTGTGTTATTTAGGCCAAACAACAGGGGACATGATATGGCGAAAGATAGCACCCACACCACAGAGATCATCACTGTGACCCTTCTCCTGGAGCTGTAGCGAGTGTTGTATAGCATTGGCATCGCTACTGCTGTGTAACTAGGGATAAGAAGTAAATAGAACTAAATAAATAAAGTCGAACACATGCATTGAAAATTGCTGCCAGACAACAAGCACAATAACTGGCCTCAGTGTTATCTATATGTATACAGTAATTTCAATGTAAGATTTATATGGTGATCTGTAGTGCTCTTTCTACTTTTTTTTGTTTTTACATTTCTTTTTCATTAGTGAAAGATATTAAAGAGAATCCACAACAAGAAATGTTCCCACTCATGTTTGATCATACACTTTTTGATGGCGGGTAAGTGCCTCTCAAAAAGCCATGAATTCCGTTTGCATTAAGATGAGGGTTTTGCTTCCTATTTGCAGAGAAAGGCCATACATTTAACCTCTGCCCATTGGTCGAAACTATTAGGGAGTTTGTTGTTAGGAAATGCAGCTTTTTCAACAATGGCTCCTTCATTGATTTCTGTCTAATTTGATTTAAAAGGCTTTCGACATAAGAATTGGATGCAGTTTTTTTTAGGAAAACACAGAACTATAGAGGCAATCATTCCATCTACATCTATGTTCTGTGATTTTAGTGTAAGAATGCACTTCATTTACATTTCATTCACAATAGAAAAACAAGAAGTGTGAAAGATGGCAGTGTTTTAACTGCAGGGGTGTTAACAACAACCCAGTGTACTTGAACAGGCTGGGAAATGTATATTTATAAAATGAACTGTTATAGTGTTGTAGCTGCTGGTCTGAGCAGAACAGGCTTTTCACATTGTATATTCAGTGTTACAGCCTTGCATTGTGTAAATATAAAAACACAAAGTGACATCCTGCATCCTGTCAAAACTGTTCTGTAAACTTAAATTAGACAGTACACAAAAAGCACTGACACATATTGAATTTTACGTCATGTGTTGGAGCCTGATTGTTCTGACACACACACACTGAAAACACAGTGATAAAGAGGCGTCTTTTGCCTTGACTTAAAAAGAGTGCATCTCTTGGCAACATAATTTTATGTCTATATCTGTATCGATGCCGGGAGCAGTCTCATGTCTATTAACCCTCTCCAAGTACAGATGATGCATGTGGCTTTTTCAATGGTCATTGCTGATAAAATGATAATATTTTCATGATTTACAACTTTGACTAACCTTTCTTCTGGCCTGAAATAGTGAAGTTATCCATATTCACATGTAGTATTTTTAGACCTTGAGTAAACACAACCAGATTTACAAAAATAAATACAACATCTCAAAAATCAGTCTGTGTTACAGAATACAAAGTGTAAAAAAAACAAAAAAAAAAATCATGATGTATAAATTAAAATGCTGCCTGCGGCTACTGAATTTTAAAGAAGGAAACTGATTTGTCTGCAGCTCTTCTCTGATTTTTTACAACAACGTGTCACATGGGTGGACCCTGGAAAGGACTTAACCCTGAGAAAGCGATTCTTGATAATGTCACACTCTCACCGATAAGCATTTGTAAATACACGAGCAGTCGAATAAATAGTATTTATATGTAAATTGTGATGTTATTCCTCTCCGCTGTGCTAGCAACATCCATTTCTGATGCACAAAAACAGTCTCTTCTAAGGTTATTCACATTAATACCGTCTTTGCTACATGTGACATTTGTTTACTAATTCAATCATTTCAATAAGAATTAAAATTGTGGCCCTGTCTGACCACGGTGAATGTTTGTTCTGCATGTGGATTTAAATGCAGCTGAGCGGAAAATCATGTAAAATTAAACATGACAGAGTTTGTTAAAGATGAAAACATGGGAAATGTTATGTCCTTGGTTTTCCCCAGTTTTAAACTTAAGTGTCACATTTGGAAGTGCTCTCTCACACTCTGTTTGTTAATATTGCATGATCACTTCATTCAGTCCTTCAGTGAAAGCACAACTTGTTTTTATTGCAGCATTTGTTGAAATTATTGTTTTCGCAACAGTCAGAAGCTGCTTCTTCTATTAAGCGTTGGCTGTCTGCAGAGTCATCCTTACCCCACTGCTTTACAAGTGCCACTATTTTATATGTGTATGTATTTTATTTACAAAATCCCTGCAAGTCATGTTGAGATTCTAATATTTATCGTTCTGGAATATCTACAGGTCAGTTATTAACACAGGTGCAATACAATCCTGTCAATAAAAGTGTTGTGCATGTAAAATCCAATGTCTGGAAAAAAGCATTTAGTCTGTAAATAGGAGCGTGGGCTTTGACAGTCATGTACCGAAAGACTGAAGCTCTCCTCTGTTATTCAGAAGGTAAAGATTTCCTTTGAAAATCCAAGCAGGAAGCATGACAAGCAGGACTGAACAATCTGTGCAGTAACGGACTCACCGATCAATGCTGATGGCACAGAGATTGAGAATGCTGGCTGTACACATCATGACATCCAGCGTGACAAAGATGTCACAGTGGATCTTGCTAAAACGCCACTCTCCCACTACCTAGAAGAGAAGAAAAAACACCAACAAATGACATTTTTACGACAACTGTCGACAGAACAAAGCCCCCACAAAAGAAAAAAAAAAACACCTCAGATATGATGTGATTTCACTTCACAAAAAAAAAGCTCTCTTGACAGTCAAGCTTCCTCGTATATACTTTTCGTATTATTTCCATATCAGTAACAGAAATCAAGAGGGAATAAACAGCATTACTGAACTACGAATGAGACTATGCATGAAAAATGAGTAACCATAAAGAAAACTAACTCCATTTTATTTGGTATCTGAAAAGACAGATTGAATAGGCCTGGGTTGAAAAGAACTGTGGGTGAAACATAATGCAAAAGTTATTAATGCTATAAAGAAAATATTACATTTGACACTGACTGAGGATTTATTATAATTCAGTGTTTGCTTAATCATAACTTCACGTTCCTTTACGTCGTTATGAATTAAACATTAAATCATCACAAAAAACTATAGACAACCTAGTGAGATAATTACCCTGTAGCATACGTTGTAGATGACGGCCCCAGGTGGCTTTCAGTCAAGGATGTGATCGAAAACCTATTTATATTCATACCTCCTCTGATTTTTATTACATGGTCAAGTCCTGTGATGAATCAAACACCGTCACTGATGCGATGATAAGCCTAAGTTGGCCAACGCCACCCACTATGGATGCAACAACCTGTTTCATCTCAGCTCTGACAAGTGTACGATAATGCTTGTGCGTGCATGTGGGTGTGTGATTTTTGTTTTTTTTTTTACAGATTAATCCCTGTTTGCGTGTAAAGAGCTCTATACCGTTCGCCAGTGTCTTTAACCCATTTTAACCCACTGTCCTCATTTGAGAACAGCATAAAAAACGATGAAAATAATGACAAGGATTGGTTATAGAACAACATTATGAAGTGCGGGTAATAAGAACAT
>JAPQRQ010000006.1:20075330-20092355 GCA_037367365.1 Apogon talboti | reverse complement strand
AGACCCAGGAAAGCCACAGGTTTTTGAGTTTTGGATTTTTTTAATTAAATAATTGCTTATATTGGAAACATCATGATGAAACAGTTTTTTCAGATGCATTCTTAAACATTTTTATGGAATGTCATTTGCGGTGGACAGTTGTTTTGTTTTTTAGTATAAAGCTGTGAATATCTTGTCCTCATACATGGACAGTGGTTCTTAGGGGGTTAAGGTAACATTTATACGTCCTGTGACAACAACCTACAAGCTAACTTATCCAACCGATTTCCAAATGAGAGCGGGATGCTTATACGGCATTTAGTATATATCTACATTCTAATCTATATGTAATCTAACTTTTTTAAATCTGTTTTCCAGCAGCTGCTTCAGCCATTTCTGCAACCACAATCATTTGAAGTCTACAAAAATGTCATTCCAAGATGGATTTGATTTAACAAAAACCCACAATCACTTCTTGTGGTTGTCATCTTTACCGGGTTGAGATTTTATTTCACTTTACACTGTGATTATAATAGGTATGCAATAAAGGTATCTATGGATTTAACTGCAGGGTTTTTTTTTTAACCCGATAAAATAAGATGCAATCATTCGTTTTTCCACGTAAATAGTTGTTTTCAGGGTCTTTGAATGTAGGCGCTTTCTCTAAAATGTTTAGGTGATTTGTAACTCAGCCTGTTTTATGCATTATGTGGGGAATGGGATTAACTTACTTTTTTTCTATTTATTTTAGGTTCAGAATGTTCACAACTCAATCTCACCAGACAAAATCCCTCAATCGATCAAGTTGTTTCTGCACCCCTGACAAATGGAAAGCCATTTTTTTTCTGTTTGAGCTACACACCCATCAGAAATATCTATAATTACTTGGTGCACAATAGAAGAATAACCTCTTTCACCAGCTACTACTTCATCTCTCTGTGCTCTGTTGTTTTGCTCGGCCGCGTATAGTGTATCCTTGGCTAATCTGAGATTGTCTACAGTTTTGTGTAGGAGTTTGTGTGGTTAGATCCTGTGCCAACATCTTGCTTAGTGTTTTACATACTACATGTTCAAATAATGAAAACGGCATCTAGAAATATGGAAGCTGTGGGGATTTTAACCATAATGCATTCCCTACTGTTATGCTACGAGTGGCTTTTCCATTGACTCTCAAACTGCGCGAATATAACTTACACATAAAAATGCACTGGCAAGAGGCAGTTTTCGGGCGTAGCGAAATTGGTTTATCATGAAAAACTGCAATGGAAAGACCTTTTTAAGCAACTAGAGTCACGTGAACAAAAAAAAAAACAGATGTTGACGGATGCTACAACAAACCAAGAAGAATAATTTTACATTTAGTAAAGGATAGAAGGGTAATATATAATAATAATGACTATATCTGTAAATCAACGTGATATTTATGTTAGTCGCCATGTTTATGGAATGACTTTTCGTGACATCTCACGATAAATAAACAAATTATCGCATTTGTGATTTAATGGAAAAACCAACATTACGTACTTCTGTTTTTTCAACATTGAGTAAATATCAGTAAAGTTTTGTGTCCAAATGGAAAAGCCACTACAGGTAATCATTGATCAATTGTTCATCGTCACAGTAACGACTTGATTTAATTGGTTTGTAATTACATAATTTGATGACAACATATAATTGATAACATGTATGAAACAGATACAGTCATTAATCAACAGGAACCAATGGCATTATTATATTTAACTTGACCAGTAACATTTGTGATGTATTGAAGGCCTTAACACTGATTATTTACAGACTGGGATATTTACAAGCTTCACTATTTTTAGAGATTAGGTTAGAGACTGTTTGATTGTAGAATAATTTATCAAAGCTAAAATCTAAAGGTCATTCAGACAAGAGGATATACGCTTGTTTTGTTCAAAAAGAGAGTCAGCCTCTGGTGGGAAATGTCAAGGAAGCTGTCACTGGAATGCTGTTTAGTGGAACACACCAGCTTTATTTGGCACTTGACACAAGCCTGAAAGAAAATTGTTCAAAGTGACATATGAGTCATGTCATGCCAATCACCCCTCTTCATCCAGTGTTTACCTTTTAATTCTTGTCTTTAAAAGGCTGCAGCAACAAATAAAACTGAGAGCGTCACGCTGAGGTTCTGAGTGAACCTTTTAATAATGTTTCTTTTCACACCTTGAGGGTGTGTGTTAGGCACCATCTGCTGGAGTTTGAATGATCTGGAATTAGTGTGACTATATTGAATTCTGCAGCGTCTAGCATGGACACATGTAAGAGTCATGGAATTAAGACCAAAGAGGACACAGCGAGACAATTTCTCCAGGGGACTTTTATTCTTTCTATGTGTAGTTCCTATTAATCCTCATTCCTCTCTCTGTCTTCTAATATTTGACCTGTCAATTGTTGGACCCCACTGAATCCTGCATGAATTTCCCTGCGGGCCTGTGAGTAATTTTTGAGCCATCTACCTCTGATATTTTATCCAACTCCTCAGGAGCCTCAACCATTTAAGATATTCCCTGTCCACTGATGTGCCTTTAACATGTGTGTGCAGCATATGTGCATTCAAGCACATTCATCCGTGGATGTAGAAGTGGGTGTCTGATATCCTCTGACTTTATAGCTAAAACACAGTAACACCTCTCTGGGGAATATAATGGCTGTGTGTATAACCATGTATTTAGAATGTCAAGTATGTTATTGGTATATAAATCTGGTTTCACTGCTACCTGTTTGCCCTTGACTCCTGCATGATGACAAAATGCAGGTCCACATATCATAAATATTTGAGAGTTAAATGCCGTTTGAAGATTATTGGTTTGAAAAGTAGTAGGTAGAGTCATGTTAAGTCAATGTAGTACCTCTTCTAAGTGATGAAAACAAAGATTTATATGTGTAGGGTGATGCTTTTCTATATTTGTAGGGTGTAAAAACTGGGAGTCAGCGAAATTTATGTGTAAAACTAAGGGGTGGAAAGTACATTATATTAAATATATATACATTCATATATATATAAACACCAGGATAAATGTGCATGTGTTTTGTTCTGTGGTCAGTCATTATGATAGGTACCTATGGAAAGGATTACCAATCCTTCTGCATACCCACAGTTGTGACTGCCCGTTTCTAATGCTTCAAGACACCAGGACAAATGATACTGATGCTGTGTCACAAAATAAAAATGGAACTGATTCAGTCGGTCAGAGCATTAGGTGTGACCAAGTTATTTCGGTCTGTTTTTCACAGCACAGCAGTCACTTTAGCAAGGTGAATATTTTCAATGCACAGTCAAATTAGCAAAGATGTGAAAGATATACGTTATCAACTGCAGGGTAAGGAGAAAAATGTCAAAGAATTGCCATAGATATAGCTATACACCGCCATACAAAAATCAAACCAAATTTAAACAGTGTTAAAATGAGTAATTCTGTCACACAACCGCCAGTCTGCTTCTGCTGAGTGAAACACAATGCTACAATTATTCCTCATAGCTAATGGACTATGGAGTTTATAACTGCCTTGTAGATCAATATGTCATGTAGACACACCATTAACATACAGTCCACCAAGCTGACACAACTTTCTCAGCTTATAACATATATGTAACCTGAAGCATAACCACATCATGGAGGATCTCCTATTGGCTTTCGGAGCTAATTGGCTCCTCCATCCACTCAGTGATGGTGCATGTCCCCAGAGTGCTGACGTATTTGACATGCAGGGGAATGGGTGTCAAGAGTGAAAGAATGTAAACCAGTTGGATACGTTCACACAGATCCAATACAATTAAATGATTTGCTTGTCAAAATACAATGGGGCTGCCTGAGTCACATGACCACCAAACAGATCCACTGAGGCATGGAGAAGAAACTACTGCACGGGATTTTTACTTTAATGGGCTGCTGTGTGCGCCTTATGCATTCTCTAAGATGTATCAGACAACCACTGTCAGCCAGATGGACTGTGTTTCTATCATCCGTAATGTTGGTTCAATTTGAGCAGTAAGTACATCTGAGGCTCTGCCGAAAAGGAAAGCTATTTATTTTTCATCTTAGCTTGCTTTCATTTCAACCAGAAGCACTCGCAAAGGTCAGTGAAACTTTTGCGTCAATTTCACTGAATATTCCGCTTCTCTTTTCTCTTGTCTTCGTAACTATAAGAAAAATCCACTAGTGTAAAAGTATGGCAGACACCAATTAACCTGCATTAAGACTAACGTGTGGGACTTAATTAGTGGTAGACTTTTACTTTCTGAGCAAGGGTACACAGCTTTCCCAAATGAGTAATGTCCCACAGCTGCCTGTAGTAATAGTGGGATATTGCAGTTTCCTTCTCGAACGCTCTGTACGGTACAGTCTTGTAAAGCTAGAATTAATGATTACTTCTTCAAAAACAGCACTGAGGGCCGACAGGATCCGGCTTTCATAAATCTTGATCGCAATTAGACCACAACAGTTTAGTGCTATGGCAGTGATTTCTCTAGAGAATGCCCTTCAGATCTTCCTGTAAAACTGTGATATAGGACACTTGATCAAATTTGGGTGTCAGACGCCCTGTCATTGTTTGGGTGTGTAATTGAATTTAATAAGCAGAGGCTAAGTCGGTGTTGTCTTAGTGTTAAACCCATGTCAACTGTCTTGGGAGTATTGTGTTGAATACATATCAATATTGGCAAACCAGCTGCATCAAGATTTGGCTTGAAACCCTTTAACTACTGTGCTAATACAGGGATTCTGCTCTTAAAGACAGAGCTTCACCTGCTTTTCAATATCCTGATGGTGGCCCGTCTCTTCCTTATGCAACACTCTGGAATCCTGGAGTCCTTATTTGTTTGCATTTTCATATTTGTTCTTTTTTTTAGCATTTCATGGCAAGATAATATCTGATTTAAATATACAATGTTCTGGACTTGCCAGGAGATTTCATTCAATTAAATGGTCTATGTCAAACAGCTGGTCCTGACAAGTACCGCATCAGGCGGCTCAACTAGGCTGTTTTTTCCACAAACGAGGTGCAGTGGATAAGTCATGAAGATGCATTATCCATATGGATGAATAGCATGTCTGAAGGCGGTCACTGAGTAGACAGTAAATGGTCACAACACCCAATCTCAGCGGATATAGTGGTATTTAACTCAACATGTTTTCACTGGTCATGTTACTCTGTCCCTCTTAAGCATTCAGATCATTCCTTCTGCTCTAGTGGAATTGACATAACCAATTTCCCCTGAAGAAAGGTTGACAGTGTCCTTTTTAATGACATCACCAGTTTAGTAAGATGTCATTGACCAAGGTGCGTGTGTTTAACTAGATGTCTATTTTCAGGGTTGAACCTGCTGACGTGCAGAACAGCTCCTGACCAAATGTCAAGATAATGCACACATTTTTATATTGTGATTATACTGGGGGAAATGTCTCTGTATTGTGCATACTCTGCTGTTCTGCTGTTTCCCACTTTCTGGTGACAGTTCTTAAAAAGTGACAAAGTGGAGGCAGATATCTGCATCATCTCCTATTATATAAATCCCTAATGACCCAAGAGAATAAAGGTGTAGAATACTGTCTGAGTGTAATAAAATGACCAGAGAGAGGATATTGAATACATCAACAAAAATGAGTCAGTCCGCTATTATAATCTATTGGGGGTGAATTTAAACAGCGCAGACCTACAGTAACACAACGGTGGTTTTTCACATGAACTGCCTCATTCATTGTGTGCTGTTGTTAACTGTTGTTAAAGCAGCCTCGTGCGCGCTGATAGGAAACAGGAGCAGTAATGGGCTGATGCCAGAGCAGCAGTCACCTGCCCCGCGCAAAACGCTGTGTCGAGGATGCAAAGCCTCTAGAGAAAACAGCATTAATAACAAACTGAGCCTCAAACAGATCTGAAATCAGCGAGACAATTACATCTCAAGAAATTAAGTCATTCAGCTGGATTAGATTGATATTAAATAATTGCTTTTATTTTGTCACTTTAACCCAATAGTCGGTGGATAAATACTGTGGATGTTTGAGGGGGAAAAATATATATTCATATATGTATATTTATTCCCACGTTGCATAGCAGTGCGAGTGACAAACAGTCGCTCATTCACAGAAAAGTGTTCGTTAAAAATAAAATAAATTAATAAATAAATAAAACCCGATAATATAGTCATTCAACAGCAGTGGCAAATTCACCTTGAAAGTTAATATCTCAGGAATCAGACCCAATAAATCACTTTGTATCACCAAGAATCCCTCATTAATAAGGCTGGTTTGGACACCAATCCCCGCTGAATGGTAATGTTTTTACAATTATATCATCTCAAGCCAATATTTTGGGTTACACATGGATTCCTGTGGTCTGCAGATTATTTTTGCTCGTTTTCTAAGTTTTGCACATGCCAGAGAAAAGATATGCCTTACCTTCACGCCATAAGTTTGACTGGATCTTTGTTTTTACAGGCACTGACTGTTAAATCCAAGAGTATCCACACTTAGCTTCCACTGTATCCTTCATTGGTTTTGCACATTATTTATTCTTCGTGGATTACCGCCCCGGTACATCTGCTCGGGGTGCGAAGCATTTATCAAGGTGTTCAGACAAAAAAAAAAAAAAAAAAAAAAGAAATGCACCACAGAGAGCCAACAAATCATGCAAATAAAAACGTGGAAAAAAACAACCGCCAGTGGGTTTTTTTTCTGTCTTTCTCTGTTTTCTGAATAATACGAATGTTTTAATGTAGTTTCGGTCTTCTCAGGAATGACGCGGTGAATGGAACCGTGCGTCGTCCGCCTGGTGCTGAACAGCTTTACGCACGGAGTTACCTTCAGTAATGACGGAGGCAGGAGCGCAGCGACTGTGAAGAAGTGTGCAAAATCAAGGCGGGGTTACATCTACTTAAACACTGCCAGGGACGTATGTATCCTTTAATGTCACCACCGGCAGGCTTGAACCGTCAGACCTATTTTACCTTACGCCTGCGGACTGCCTCCCATTTCTCATCCTGTTCTCTCCACTTTGCGCCACGGGCTGCGCTTTTTAGGAAATTGCAAGTAGTAATTGATGGAGATGTAAAAGGGTGGATGTGATTCTTTCTTTAATTACTTGGATACGAGATGCACTGTGATACTTAGACCTGAACATGAAATCCGTCAGTGGTGTGGGGAAAAAAGGCGTTGTGCAATAAAACAATCACATTAACAGATGTGTTTCACTCAGATCACAAGCTGTGTTACCTTCTGTAGAGTTATGTTGTATTCAGAAATATGCAGAGTCAGCCTCCTCACTCTAGCAGTTTGATGAATATTAATAGTTTTGGATCCACTCTGGACCTTAGTACACAGTATGTGTTTTTACTGATACGCATATGAGTGTAAAGGGCGCTGAGTTGAAGAATATTTCAGTTGTGAAAAGGACAGAGTGGTTTATGAGACTGGATTTTTGTATCAAATGTACCAGAAATGGACAAGGAAATGTTCAACTGAGGATTTTTTGTTTGTTATAGATGTTTGCTTATTATCTATAGTCAGTGTTGTTGGCAGTGTTCACACTCCTGGGATTAGGTATCTATGCAAATATAATCCACTGGAGTCTATTAAGTGATTAATATGGATATACTGTTTTGCATATAGTGTATTCGAGCCCAACAAGTGCAAGTGGAGAATAATATGTGGTGAAATCTACAGCAGATCACTTTGGTTTCTACATCTTTACACATGGGAAATTAGAAACTATTTCTTTAAAGGTTCAATGTGTAATATTTAGTTACACCTAGAGGTAAAATTGTATATCATATCCAAATAATGTAGGCTTTTTAGTTAGAATAATAACTTTTGTCCACACTCAAGCATAGAAGGTGATGGTAAACCACTTTAACGCTGGATGTCATCCCCATTAAAATGCAAAAAGCAAGAGAAGGATATAAAAACATGACAGGCCATCATGATGGACTCCTTGAACAGCTTCTCGCTCCTTCTGTAGATACAATTTTTATATGAATATACACAAATTAAAACAGTACGTTCAATGTTACATTCATTTCTTGGAATCAGAACCTTCTAAATTCACTTACATCTTATATACATTGCATCACTAAAGTGCTTCCTGTCTATTATGTTCTTAATGCATGAATCACTAATATAATCATTCTTAAACAGCCAGAACAATCACTGGCAGAGACAGAAAACACACTACACACATTTACTCAACTACTGTTCTTCAAAGCAACACACTTTGAGCTAAATCTATTATATCCAACCTACACTTTGCTAAACATTAAAGTAAAAAACATAGTATTTTATTCATGTAATTATTTGTATTCTTTGTACATAATGTCTCCATTCTATCCAGAAGATCCTGTCCTGAAGTCTACTAAATTGCTAGAGTTTCAGCTACCAGAGGGATGGTGAAAACTAACAAACCTGTTTCATTAATATTTTTGCATCTAATTCTTGTGTTCTTTGGGCATTTCAGAAGTATTTCTGGTTCAGAGGGAAGAGGAGCTTAAGAAGGTAATTAAACTTTTGAATATCACATTTTATCATTAGCAGCGCAGTATTATTTTTTTTTCTATTTTATTTTGCATTCATAGTAAAAGGCACTGAGGTGAAAATCCCCTCCTTCAGAAGAACGGCTTAGGTACATCACTGCAGCAAAAACAGTGCTTTAAATATCCCCTTTTCTGCTATCGCTGTCTGAAGAGCTAACTTTACCTGGTGATATTGCTGTTTTGTGCCCGTGAAAAGTCTGGCAGGATGCAACAAGTGTACAGATTTTCTGTATGGCTGCAGAAGGGTTTCCTGTGAAATGGAGAAAACATGTAACTGAAACGAGCCAGCAGCACTGGCTGAGTGAACACAGATGCAGATAAAGAAGAAGCTAAATTACAACACCCCAAATCTTTTCAATAATAACTGAGAATGGATGAAATTACACAGACTAGTGATATAGCCTAAGCGTGGATTTTATTCTCTGTGGGAAGAATTCCTGACAAAAAATAGCTATTCTCAATTATGTGCTTTTGTGAGGACATCTGGACTCCAGAAGATAGCCAGTTTCCGCTCTCTCACTTATTCCCACACTTGTACAGTACACACACTCCTGCACAGTCCCCAGGCTTGCTGTGGGAGGCACAGACACATCTTGTTGCTGACTGCCATAAGGCAACATTGCATCCTGGTGCTGCCTGATATGGCCTCTATTAACTTGCGTTGATGAGTGGATGTTGGCAGAATGCTAAATAAATCACAGCAACTTTGATGATATTGCTCAGTTCATGCTATTTTAGATGCCAGTTTCACCCATCGTTTCATGCAGATGAAACGCTTTAAAATCCATCCCAGAATTTCCTCCAGTCAAGAGCCACAATATAATGTTAGCACAGGGCGTTACTTCGCATAGATTGTGATTGTGGATTCTAGACACACAGACTCTACTGTCAGCCAGGTAGATGCACAGTGCCACCGTCAGGGAGCGGATGCCGACTTGAGGTGAGCTGAGGAAAGGCACAGACCTGCAGTGACATTACCTAACATCATAGAACATACGCACCTACTCCGAGCCATAAACTACAGACCAGTGAATCATATTTTATGCACCACTGCTCACCTGACCATTTCAAGAATTTATGAGATTACATCTGGGTAGCACTAAAAAAAAAAAGACATATGTGACAACTCATGTTTGGCTCTTGAAGCGCATTTCACATACTTGACATGTGATAACCTGACATAGAGTTACCATGAGGGAATTCGACTCAGTTTATGAATATATAAGGAAAATAATACTCTTGGTCGATGTAACTCAGTCTAAATTTGTACTGAGATTGTACCTGATGTTTCTCACTTTGTGCTTGTCTTCACATTAACACGTTAATGAGACTACGTAGTATTTGTTTAGACTGTATTTGTGTGTTTGCACTGTTTGTGTTTATTGTTTATACTGCTCTCTTCTCCATGCCTCCCTTGAAAAGAAGATTTCAACCTCGGAGGGACTTTTACATGGATAAAAAAAGGAATGTAATGATGAAAAATGGAAAAATAATAGTACGTGCTGAGTGACACAGAAGTAAAAAGATGCTAAGAGTTTCTGCATGACTGCCAGTTTGGCAGATAATGTTGACAGTTAAGCTGTAGCCAACGCTGAAAGCAGTGAAGGAGAGATAAAAAGGGGAGAGGTGAAGGCCAGAAACAGGTGTCTAGTTATGAGCAGTTTCGCTAGCACTAAGAAAGCATAATGTTTGAGGAGAAAGTCTTACTATAGGGCTGTATTTTCTCATTGTCACCAGATTCCACGAAAAAAACAAACAATAATTCCATCCTACTAGTAACAACACAATAGTCTGCCAAAGCATGATAAATTTCTCCATTTCTGTGTCACACACCTTTGTCCACAAACCTATCACTGAGCCAGCCATGCTACGCCTGATTTGTTCTCTTATGGAATGGGCAATCTCATTTATTAGCAGATGCTGGCTGGCCTAGAAAAAAGTATATACTGTGTACAGCGGAAGGAAATTCACAAAGAGGACGGAGGAGAGAATGACAGAAAATCAAATTAATCCCATGTTAAATAGTGGGAGTTAAGATTAGAAAATACAAATGTATCATGAAAAAAAGCCCAGCAATGCACATAAAGCTGAGCGCAAACATAATAACTTAATATGTGTATGGTTTAAGAGGAGAAAAGAAGCTGAAAGATAAGCTGGGAGAGTAAAAGACCAAAAATGAAGAGGCAATAGAAAAACAGGGCTAAACTGTAGAGTAGTGATGCTAATTAATTAGAGACTATAACCACCCAGCCCGCCTCACGATTTAACTGCAGAGCTGCTCAAATTTTTATTCCCTTTGCAGATAGTGAATGTACATCTCCAAAGAAGCAGAGTAACTCTGCATTTTAAAGGACATTATGGGGAAAAGATGTAGCCAGCTTCAACACACACAGCGGCACCTTTCAGCAGTCGGAACTTATGTTTATTTCATAAGCCTTTTTAATTGTAACATTCCCTGAGAGATGTGTGATTGAACTCTGCTCATTACAGCTGAGCTGAGCTGAGCTTTACAGTGATTATGGCAACGTTCCATCTTGTTTCATTGTTACATTTTATCAGATGATACACTATAGCAGGTGGAAGAGAAATGAGAAACGTCCTGAATGAAAGAGTGTTAAAGAAGTAGGAAGAGCTGTAAGGTAAATAATTAATGCTGGAAAATGTCGAAGTCTTATCGCTTCCAGTTACATCTCATTATGATAACCAGGCAGTAAATCTTTGTCCACAAATAGATTTGAATGCAAATTGGTATTTTGTCAGAACAGTGAAACAGTAGAGAATTTAATGCAAAGAGAACAGAAAATAGTCTGGTACTTGTAAAGCTGAAGGTCACTCTGTGCTCAAGCTGCCAAGGCGAGCAGCATGTGGACAATATGATGGGGAACTGTGGAGTTGGCTTTGCAATCACAAACAAGCTTGTTAGCCTTATGGCTGCCCATGACTGAGTACAAAGACTGTTTTCCTGTACTGAATTTGTTAAGATGCTTTCATCTGTCCTGCTTCCTCTGCGTGGAAGTGGCTGCAGACTGATTTAAACTTGAAAAAGCTTTTCCCTGACTATGGTGAGATTACCCACTATTGAAAGGCCAAATGGAAAAGTAACTGTGTACAATTTATTTAATCCAAAATCAATTTGAATTTCTGTCTTTGCTTGTACTTGCATGTATGTGTATTTCATTTTTTTCTATTTTGTATTTTCCTCAAAAGCAGAGGTTTATACTTGTATAACTTTTGTTTACATGCAGCTACAAGCTTATCACACTGTTAGGCACAAAGTGATGAGAAAAGTACATAACCAAACTTAAAATTGGAAAAACGGTTTGTCCTTTTCTTCAAGATTCATTAAAACTGGCTAAAAAAAACCATGAGTTCTGTGTCAGTTCTTTCACAAATGTCACCAGAAAGCACAGTATTCACAGAATAAATGTTTATCGCTCTTAAAATTATTAAAGTCACACGTCTGTCGGTGAAAAATAATGTACAATGGAAAGTGGCTGTTGGAAAGTTCCACTATGTGGTATAGAAAGGAAAGGTGCACGCATATAGTATTCCTCCTGAAATGATTTAATTTGGGTCTTTTAACCCTCGTAGTGTGCTGCATGCAACTTCCCTATCTCCATGCTAATGAAATCATTATTTTCAGCTATGGCCACATATAGTTTCATTTTGTTTTGTTGCTGCAGTGATTGAGGGGAATAAATCTATTGCATCAATATATGAAATACAATGCCAAACTCCAGTTGCAAATAAACTAAAAGTATAATCTAAAATCTAAATATTTTACTGAATTTCTCAGATCCCAGAGTCTGTGACCAGGATTATTATCATTTGAATGAGCGTTTACCATTATAACACAGAATGTCAGCAAATCCTGGTCCATTTAATGCAACGTCCTGCTTGTTGGTAAAGAACAAAGATAAATTTAAAAGAAGTAATTTGATCCTTGTTCTGCTTGAGAAAGTGTTTCCACTGTGGCTGTCTTCAACAAAAGTTACACTGTCAGTTCTTTCACTGGGCATCACTTGAAGAAGAAAAACTGCAAGTAAAACAAAGTTTCAATCTATCTCTGCTTCTCTGAGAAAGTTTGGTGTTGTCCATTAAAGAAAGAAAGAAACAACAAAGGAAATAAATAAGAGGAGATAAAGGAAAGACGGGTGCATGGTTGAAGGGTAGACAGAACCCAAATACAGACGGGATGGATGAAGGGAGGCAGACAGACAGATAGACAGTCTTCAGTAATGAAGGTGGAAACAGCTGCAGTGCCCTCTGTAGCAGGAGGATAAGGATCTTTATTTAAAAAAGAAAAAACAACTCTTGACTATAATTGGGACGTAGTGAGAGCAGAGAAGTGGATCTATGATGTGATCATTAGCCCAAGTGTGGAGATTCCCTCCTGAGTATGAAAGGAGAGCGAGAGAGCACGGGGGGACGCTGAGCCGAGACAAGGGCGGAGGAATAGATTTTTTAGGCCAACTTCAAGCTGCAAAAGTGCAAATAAGCGCCTGACTGGAGAGACGGAGAAAGTAGGAGGATAACAGTCAGACTTGACAGGGGACTGGGAAATACCCCAAATAATCAGATTCATCCTCGACACCCACTGACAGTCGGTCCACTCCGCTGCTGCGAGGTGTAAAGGTGGAGTACGACGATTTATCTATGTCAGAAAGAGCTGCGAGGAACATATGGTGCTGCATCGTGAAAGCAATGTGAGAAATGGGGCCGCTGGACACAACAGGCCAAAAATCCTGGTTACTCTGTATCAGCCTGATTCATTGCTATCTATCTCCTACATCAGGAGCTTTTGCCCTTTACCGCTGGGCAGAGTCACAGACTGCTAGATCCTGTCACCTGACCACACTGCCCTCCTCTAATTAGTTACAAGTGGATCCACTGCTCCAGTTAAATATTTTATTCAGTAGTGAAGGTCAGAGCAGAACTTAATATTGGTTGTTATTTAAGAAAATTACTTCATTTATGTCTGCAATTATCAAAGCCAGGCACTGTGACCATTTTGCGACCTAATTCTGCATTACTCAAGAAAAAATAATGAAGCGTAAGGCACGGGAGCAAAAACCCTCTATGAATATGTCAGCAAACAAGAAACGCATTAAAGACAGAGAAATGAATCATATCTAAAACACGGTCCTGCAGAGGCATTTCACATAGTAGACTGCACCTACACCACAGTGAGTGTAACTGAAGCATGCACAGCCCGAGTCAAAGGCCAAGCATTGATTTTTATGATGCTGTAATGGTTGCATACACTGGTTTAGACTTACCTGCTTACATTACAGCATTGCTATTTTCTGTCTTTGTTCAGCCTCACGGTCTAACACAAGGAGCAATTTACGGTTCAAACACCCCCCTTTACATTTTTAGGGATTATTCATAACCCCTAAACACTGGGAGGCTGTGATATGTATTTACATAAGGCATCTGGACCAGGCAAGAGGTCTCCTTGCCCAGGGTATGTTTGTGTTCATGGGTGCTGTCTTCTCTGACTTTAGACACACATCTTGAGGCAACTTATGTACTTCTTGTATTCATCCATGGAGCCTGTCAACTTCAAAACTGTCATGCCATCTCTCTTTCTTTGTCATCTTTCTCTTTCTTCCTGTATTCCTTTCTTTTGATCTCCCTTTTGCCCCTCGCTCCCTGCACCATGCGGCATCTTCACTCACTGTCATCTTTGAGCAGAGTCGTCTTTTTATTGCTGCTGTTTCCATTTTCTGTCTCGTCCTCCTCTTTGCTCTCATTTTCTCTCCTTTATCGTGGTGTACTTTGAGTAGTTTACGTCTTTCTCGAACATCAGCATTTTTTTGTCAGAAATTTCACATTGCATTGAATGCACTGAAGTCAGAAACTCCATTGGGAAAATTTGGAGCAGGAGCACATCAAGAACTGCTATTGTGCTTGCCATTTGCTTGTGCAAGAAAATTCTTTTCGAAAACCTGTTTGTGCATACGTATGCAGCTTGTGTGTTAATGAGTCTTCAGTATCCTTTGTGCAGTCTTGATTGAAAAGAAATAGCATTGAACAGCCACAGTTCTGCTGCTGCCATATAAATGCTCTGAGGCAGGAGAAGAGTGGGGGGTGCACAAAGTGGAATCAAAGACATAGAAGGAGAAGAGGAAAAAGGAGCGATAAGAAGATGGAATGGTAGGGGGGCAAGAGAGGAATGAAAAAGAGACACATATGCTGGCTGGGGGAAGGCTATGAATAATGTGAAATGACACCACAAAGGAAAGATCTGAAGTATCCTGCTGTCTAAAAACCTAAAGGGGAAAGAGTTGTTAAAAACAAAAAAAAAAGGTTTGGGGTTGCACATGCATTTTTATTTAGCATTGCAATCAAGTACGAGGAAACTCCACGGGGGTCTTCTAACCATGGATGCGATACAGCCTGTGCATAAACAAACTTTGTGTTTTGTTATTCTGCAGCAGGTTCAGTCATTGGATCTGGGCAACCAATGCCTTTGAAATATTTACCAGTGCAGTCTTTAAAGGGAGATGTACAGTACAGTGTACTGCTGTCTCACAGGTCTCCAGGGCATAATGGGATTTGGAGTGTTTGTGGCATCGCCTGCTCGCTCTGTCCCTCTGTGATTGTGTCTTTTGATTGGCATGTGCGAGTGCATGTGCTATACTAGTGTTTCTATATATATGTTTGAGTGCTGGTGTGCGCTGCATGTGTATGCACTGGTCTATCTGCTGGGGTGACTGGTGACAGAAGTCCTCACTACTAATGTGTTATTGACTGTCAGACGGTGGGACCTTCAGAACCATCACAATCAATTAATGTCTCATCACACAGCTGAGAAGTGGACAGAGGTGTCTCTGTGTGGGTTGATTTCAAGGGACAACATAAATAAACAGACTCCCACAGTGTATTATGCTACACTGGACAGCACACGGAGGAAATCAGGTTAAAAGTTTGTGCGAAGGAAGAAAACAGGATCGGAAGAATCCTGTTGTCTAATGTAGCAGCAAATCTGAGCACTGGAAAGAATCCACTGTGACGTCCATTATTGTAAATAGAAAATGCATCATCAAATTGGCCTGAAAAACAAGGCAGTAAGAATCATATATTGCACATACAGGACAAAACTCTGAGGATCGCTTAGGGACATTGAATCTGCAATACCAATCAACTGTACCTCACCACTCATTAGTGGTCTTTCCTTCCCTCCTGAAGCCAAAACATAGAGTACTCCACAGCACAAGTTCTGCAACTAATGAGTTCAAATGCTGTGAAGGTGCTGGCTAAGTTTAAAGTAATATTTAATTAGACTGAAAATATCGGTATAGTTTTTTTACTTTTAAAGTCCCACTGCAAATTTATTTTAAAATTCTGTGTGAGCGGGAATGATTAAAGGACTGTGAGGTATTCAGCCTTTTCCTGAATGCAAGGTTTACCTTCCAATTGCATTTTGTGTTCTTGAAAACTAAGATGATGAATACAGATAAAACGAGTGTATAAAATGTACTGTAAAAATACATTTTAATGATAAATATTACTAAAAGTAGGTGCAACTTGTTCAACTCTTATTTAGTTTTAAGTTATACGTATATTAGACAACAACAGATCAGGCATCGGGAATAAAAATGACCATCAGGTAGGGCAAAAGCTGGTTTTTATTGGTGTAGCATGTCATACAGGGACTAAACAAACACACACATCTGAGCTGTATTGTGATGCTTTCTTCTTGCACACTTCTTTGCTTTCTGTGTACAGCTCTAAAAAAAACAAAAAACAAAAAAAGAGTAGTTTCCCACTGTGTCATTTAGAGTTTCCCAAGATCAAAGATTTCCAACTGTGAGAGCAAAGTTGTGTCATATTTAATCACTAAAAGCAAACATTGGATTTACGTTACACTGTGAGGCATTTCCATTTATAGCTTAGTCACAGTGTATGTTGTCGCATCAGAAGTGTGGGAGCAGACTCTACATAACTCTGTGAAGATTTGTGACCAGTCTATTTTGTTCAGTGTAACACTCTAAGTGTGAAGATTGCTGTTATTCTGTAGTGCAGCTCTATATCTGTGGGAATTAAGTTTTATCTCATTTAATCTCATCTGAGGGAATGCAGCTCAGGCACACATTGCTGAAACTGGTCTCCGTCCTCTGTGCTGTGCTGAGCTGTGTGGAGTAATAATGACTCGGAGGCTTGTGTCTACAAACCTATGTCAGCCATTTATAGTCGACAGAGAAGCACACTATACTGGTCTGTAATGCATTTGCCTGGGTATGTTTCTGATTTAGCACATCATAAAAGATAAACAAGATACAGTCTATTTTTTTATGTCAAATGACCAGTATTATGCTGGAAAAATTTATTCTGTTAACACATTACAATTTATTCTCATTTCATCAAGGGGGTTATATGTAGTATTGATGATGCAACCCTTCAAAAGTAGGGGATGTCAGGTACCAGAACACACTTACGTCTACCAAAACCACCAACAAATCAGCTCTATGTATCACCCATTGAATAAAGTATAA
>JAPQRQ010000006.1:20030828-20042641 GCA_037367365.1 Apogon talboti | reverse complement strand
CAGTGGGTTTTTTTATTTTTCAGCCTGATTGATAACTAATTATAATGTAAAATCAACAGCAAAAAAGCAGTTGAGTGCACTCTTGTGTTGCTGTCAGCATCAGCAGTAGGTAGGCACTTTGAAGAGCAGACTAAATATGGCAAGCCTGGTTGAACCTCATCCTGCAGATAAGGAAACCATAGCAACAGTAATGCAGTGCCATGGCGACTAGAGGAGGCCTGCTAAGACACAGCCTGCAGACTCAGGAAGACAACAGGAAGCTGTGAACCAAGCTCCTTTTTTTCACAGCCATCCAATGTGTTTGAATAACTTTCCACAGAAAAAACAAAGCTTGTCAAAAAAAAAGGGGTGAGGAAACAGAAAAAAAGTGTTTTCAAAATTTCCCTGTGTTGATGTCTAGAGGCTTCTACCACACAGGGCATGCATGTGATGACGACCACACATTCTGGCTGTTTCTTTACTTATTTTATTTATATAACCAGGTAAGTTAGTTGAGAACTGATTCTCATTTTCAATATCGACCTGGATTAATAGAGACGAACAATCAATCAATTCATTAGCTTAACCAATTAACCTATCAGTGCATGTCTTTGGAGGAAGCCGGAGCACCCGGAGAGAACCCACACAGACAGGGAGAGCATGCAAACTCCACTTGGAATCAAACTCAGGACCTTCTTGCTGTGAGGCGACAGTGCTAACCGCTGTACTGTAAGGTGGAAGTGTCAAGGATGGCAATAACTTTAAGACAGAAGTGCATAAAAGCAATAAAACAGTGAAAATTGATCAAGACAGCATTTACCAGCAGCTTACATTATTGAGCGAGTGAACTGGGTGAATGGATACACCAATAAGTAGGTTACACATAGTATGTTGTTTACTCTCGTACAGTATGTGTATGAGAGAGTGGAGGGCCTCTCGAGGATGTACTGTAGAGAGCAGATTTCAAAGGATTTGGAAGGATTTCAAGATTATAACGTGATTACCGCAGACAGCAACGGATGAAACGTAGTGGAAATTAAGATCAAATCTCACATGCAGCTCACTAGAAAAACCTCTTAGTTCTGACTTTGAACAGTGTAAGCTGGACTTTTTTCATCTCACTAAACATCCACCATCTATATTCTCTGATCCATTCAACTATAAATACTGCACTTTGGTATAGATTTGGGTTACATTTTACATATCCATTGTGCCACAGAGATAGAGTATATTCAAAGAAATGTTAATAGTAAAAGGATTAATCGCATAGTTTTACATGTTCCAGTGAGACGACGTTAAAATTACAGGCAACAACACAATATTCAGAAATAAATCTGAAGCCACATATTGACTGTTTTGCTGTGTACATACATACAGTATATTCACACATAAAAATATGAAGCCCTCTTCCTAAAAATAACCCATGTGTTGACCTAAACAACTAGAGCAAGCATAATGTGCCACTGCAAAGATTTACACGCACAACTCCACAGCAGCTCACTCAGTAAGAAGGCATGAGGCAGTGTCCCACAGTGAAGCAGGCACACATGCCAGATCAGGGCTACACAGCAGCTAATCTAATTGATAAGACTTATAATCTCTGGGAGCCACTGAACCACACCCTTCATATACACAAACATGCATACACACGCGCTTACACACACTGCTGCAGGGCGAAGCCAGAATCAGCCTCAGGGGACTTGGCACAGAGCTCTAAGCTAACACTGATAGTAAGTGAAGACTTGTTCCATCTGACCTTCTGATTTGGCTCACAGACGCCTGTAGGAATACTCACTTTCTATTATAAGCCCCAGAACCTTGTGTATCAGATAAACCACCACACCAGAAGAAAACAACAGCCCTACTGTATAGACTTCTCTTCTCAAGTAGGTCTAAGTCACTTCCAAGTTCTATAGCTACCTTCAGTTTCACTTGGTTATTCAAAGTGCGTTGTCAGAGAATTAAACAGGCTTTAAGAACAGCAGTACACTATCTGCAGGTCAGACAAAGGGTAAGACAATTATTGGAGCTTAATATTAAATATTCATGAACACATGCAGGTCATCACCTGTGGCCAAGCGAGGGGCTGTTGTGAGCAGAAAACAACACACATGCATGAGTTTCACCTTGTCTCTGAGCTGAAGTTTATGGTTTTCATTAGAAAATGATAATGAACAGAGTATGTCTTAGCAGCCGGTATTATCTACTGACTGGCAAACTGTTTGGACAAGATGACAGATTGTGCCACAGTGCAGCTTGTTGCCAGAAATTATTCCTGTCCCAGATCAAAGACAATTACAAGGAACACAGCTGAATGTATTAAAGCTGGTGCAAATTGAGGTAGCGGTCACTCTGATCTTTTATTATTGAAGACTACAGATGGTATTATGCTTCACACGGAAAACGGAGCTGTTTCAGGCCAAACATCAAAGAGCACTAAAACGAAAGGAAAATGCACAATAATGTTGCGGGAATAGCATGATAAGCACCAAGTTGCTTATCATTTATCCATATTCACATCCAGCTTCTGATTGGTGGACTCCCACATGTCATCAATGTTTGTATGTCCGGTTGTATTTTCTATTGTGATCTGACTATTTACTTGTTGTTTAAGATGCAGTAGATTCTCAGGCATCTGGCCATCCGGTAATGTGTCCTGAAGAGTGTCACTCTTTTTCTGGTCAGAAATACTCTCAAATGTGTCATTATCCAGACCTGTGCTCTCTGCTGTTGGTTTGTTGTGACTTTGGCTCGCTAGAATACTGTCCTGCCTCAGGCCATCAGGGGGGCTGCAGCCATCTACGCCAGAATAAAACAGGCTCTGCCCCTGCTGAGTGGTGCTGCTGTCTGTTTGTGTATGGCCTCTTGTCCTGTCTTTTGAATTGCTGTCATGCTGCTGGCACTGTCTGATCTGTCCTAATGTGATTTGGAGCTCATTGAGGCGCTGTGATACATAGCGTCTCTTCAGTTCCAGCAGGATTGTTCCATTACGACTCAAGCTTGGCATCGTCGTTGGTGTCGCCCTCTGCAAGACAATGGATTATAGAAAATGTATTGTATATGATGTGTGGCAAAAAAATACAAATGAATGTATGAACATGTGCCGGCGTCAAATGATGCAAAGATGCAAATACAAGTATGCATCAAATCCATGAATACAGATTACATTTGGATATTTCCCTGAAGTCAAGGGCCAAATGTGAAAATGAATATCAGAATCAAGGGCAGTATAATGGATGGATGCATGAGTCATTTAAATATATCAATGTTATGTATCATTTATATGCATGAATAATAAAAGTAATGAGCAGTGTAGCCATAAGAAGCATGATGAATTTGGGGAAATAATACAAAGACATAGTGACAAAAGTAGCACAACAAAATTACTATGCATCTTAATTCACCTTATTATATAATTATATACTGCATATATATCTATGTATGATGTGCAGTATTCCAGCTAATTACCACAGAATGGGTGCCACTGTTCACTCTCTCCTTCTGCCATGTACTCATTTGAGCTCTCTTCTGTAACTGCATGCTCAGCTGCAGGAACGACTCATTCATACTGTCTATTTCTTCTTGTATACAGGACATCTGGAATAGAGGAAATACTGATGTAATATGTCTTGCAGTGCAACTTAGAACTAGACTTTTTAACCACATAGATTAAGTTTATTGATTAACTTTAACTGTGATGATACCTGTATCGGAGTCCCTTTTGGAGGTAGTCCTGTTGTCAGGGCGAAAAGAGAAAATATTCAGGAAATGAAAATAGACACTGAATAAGTGTTTTAATGGAGATTGCACTGATGTGAAAGACATAAACACTGAAACACACAGAAATATATAATTATTGCGTATCTAGCAACAAAACAACCATTTCTTTCAATAGCTTCCTAGAATAGCTTGAGTGCTCAGTGGCATGCTGTCATTAAATTCATTGGACCATTCTTCCGGAACAAAAACTCTTTAGGTGATGAAAGGGGCGAACATTGACTGTTTTCCTCTCTAGGTCTTCCAACAATGATTTAATGATATTTAAATGTTGCGACTGAAAAGAAATGGAATAGCATTTGATTTGCATCTGAAATCTTGAATGGATTTGTTTATTAGATTGTATGGGCATAATGCAGTGTGGAATATTGGCCTTTTATAGGTTTCATAAGGTGAATTGTCAGTTCCTTGATGATTTAGTGCATTGTGCATCAATCACAGTCATAAAATAGTCATTTGAGAGCATTAACACCATCCAGATATATAAAGTCAGGGATTCATATGTTTTCTATGGAGAGTGAGAAGGATGGTGGCCAAACTAACATCCATCATGGCTAACCCCTCCCACCCCCTGCATCAAACTGTAGAGGCCCTGAGTAGCTCCTTCAGCACCAGACTTTTCCACCCACAGTGTAAGAAGGAACGATTCCGCAGGTCATTCCTCCCCACAGCTGTCAGACTTCATAACATATTCATTCATTCTTATTCTGAACCCCTTTTATCCTCACTAGGGTCACAGTTCAGAGTCAGACTAAACTGTGACAGTTGTGACCTTGTTTCTATGATTCCAAACAGATCTTCAGTGCAGCTATTAACACAAGCTGCACAGAAAACACAAGTGATTTGTGGTTTTACTGTGGCTGTTTCCTGTCTAAAATCTAAGCGAACAGAGCTATGATGTAAAGTGAAGATTGTAAGACACAGTGTTATTTTGACCAGCTATGAGTTCATATATGAAGAAGAAAACTTAATGATACTGTAAAACAAATGTGGGAAAACAATAAGCTTTAAACTTCATTCAGTGATTCAGTCTGTGGATACATAATACAGATTCATTAGTGATTTCAATAGCTTTGGAACAGTTTGGATTAACATATACACATACATATTACACAGAACTCCATAAGGCTTTATGGTCAAACTAATTTTACAGAGTTTTACAGGGATACCATATGTACACTAATAATCACCCTGTAGGTGATTCTGCTGCTTTTGAATACACAGTAATATACCATGCATCTTAAATCACATACCACTCTTACCTGTCTGTGTGTCCTCAGCTGAGTTCTGTTTGAGGTTTAAAATGACCTGTTCCAACTTCAGATATTTATATTTCTGCAGTCTAGATTGGAGGACAGAGTAGATCATTATATCATTGCATGAATATGCTTGAAGGAGACACTTAACTGAGAAGTAGACCTCGTGTTTCTTCGCCCAACCTGCTCGCTAATAGATGTTCAGTGAACTGTGCTTCAGTGGGGACTCTAATGTTGAGAAATTCCTCAATTAATGCACCATACTGCTCCTCTGAGGCATCCAGTTTTGACTGTGAAGAACAGAAATAAAGAATTCACCCGTGGCGATGTGTGTATCGTGAAGGCATGTACATCATTATGTGTTAAGCTTAAATAGCAGTTACACACCTCTGAATTCCCTTTGAAAGAGAGTTTGAACAGCTGAAGGCTTAGAACTGAAATGGCCTCATGGAGAGCTTTCATAAAACTCTGTGGCTTGGATCCTGATGAAAAAATATGTTAGATATCATACCGTCACCAACGAATACAATATAGTTTTAGAGATGATTGTACAATATAATACATGTGACACTTAGAAAACCAAAGCAGAACTATTTTTCAGTATTCTTTCCTCCAGGTAACTGCCTGGTTACCTGCTGCTACATGTGCCATCGACTGCAGAATGGTAGAGATGAAATATCCCACGTGCTGAAGCTTTTCCTCCGACAAATAAAGGATTTGATTGGTTGCATCAAAGTAAAAATCCCCCGAGCAATGTGTCATCAGAGTCTCATTAGGTGAAGAACAAACAGGGACTGACTTGGCCAACAGCAGAAGCACCGAGGGAAACAAGGGACAGTTTGCAAGGAGCTGCATCACCTGGCAACCAAAGAGGAAAACAGCTGAGTGTTGAGGTGAAAGGCTGTCCAGTGCGGTCGGGATGAGTTCAGGGCTCTCCTGCACAGAGCACTCCGTGGCTGCAGAAAAGTAGACTTAATTAGCTTGAGGTTGCATAGAATAGAAAATAAGTTTGTGTTTTTCTTGAATGAATCACTTCATACTTTGCTGTGTTTCTGTACTGTTACGAAGACATGACTCGGTCGTATTGAGGTTCTGTAATGACTGCTGGATTTCCTGCAGGATCTTGAATAAAGGCGTTATGCTGACCAGTTTGGACAGGTCATGGTCACTTAGACAAGGAGCTGTACTCGGTAGATGAACTAGAAAAGACAGCAGCAACTTAAGGAGGTGACATACTGTCGCATCTGCAAGAATGGAATATCTTGTACATTTGTTTCTCACCTTGCTCATGGGGAAGAGCCTCTCCTTTGTTCATATGCATTGATGAAAACTGGATATAATTTGAAAAAGTTATTTTCTTTATAACATTATAAAATATGCTACAAATAGACCAAAGGCTACATCAGTACCTGCGTGTAACACATGTTGGGGTCAACTTCCCTGGCATCAGGAGGACCAACATGACAGTACGGAGGACATAAATCCTGGTTCTGCCAAGTGTCTCCTGTCAGTTTGCATAAAAGAGCTTCCGCTGACCTGAGAACAGCTCCCAGTAATGTTGCAGAGGCTTCAGCTTGTTTGATGGACATGTTTAGCCCCATATAAGACACATAAATAAGAAAAAATATCTATTAAATTAATCATGTAGTGCAGGGAACACCAGTGGGATTAAAAGAGGAGTCAGGCCAGCAGTCTACAGATCATTAAAGTTGCAAATTAGCACTAGCTATAAACTTATATGCATCACATCAGCTGCAATTTTGTAACTATGTCTGACTGCATTGCCCCTGTCAATTAAATAAATAAATAAATAAGAAAATACTATAGTACTTAGTTAAAGGTACATACACAGCTCTTCATTAAAATGTTTTTCTTTTGAACAATGGGCCTTGCAAATACATGGAACAGTCTTCTCTTGTGGTGGTTTGATAACACCACACAACTTTTCACACTTACCAGAAGAAATTAGTTTCTCTGTCTCCTCAGTAATACCGTGGGTAAGAATCGATTCTCTAATAAAATAATGATTTACTTTTACCTTGTGTGTCTCTCTCTTCTGCACTGCTATTAGATGGTTTATCCCTCATGGCGTTATGGACAAGCAGATCTTTAAGAAGCATCAATTTTTTAGTATCCATGTTCTCAAAGATATTCTGAAAGATAAACAAGAGCTTGATCAATTTCAGTGTTTTTCTCGTGGCATTTGATGAAATCACATATGCTGTCTGTGATTTCCGGTTATATGTTGAGATGCTGTTTTGATGCGGTCGTATTTCGACGCTGCTGTGACTCACTTTTAAAGCTTCAGTTTGTTGGCAAATATTTCTGTAGAACTCTTGTGTGTCTTTGCGATGTCGGGCCAGTTGTGAAGCTATGTGGAGGTTCTGATCCTCTAGTTTGTCGTACAGAGTCTTCACATTAAACTCCTCTAAATCACAGCGGCCTGATACACTTCCTAACAGGAAACAGTCAAAGTCACCAAGATAAGGAGTCTCTCAATTTTAGGCGAATGTTGTCATAACTTTCTTTTAAGAATTCACAGACAAAAAAAGTTGACAAAATCTTCCACCACATAATAATTCACTAGATTATCTGTAGCTCTCAGATGGAGCATGCAATGGATGATAAGTACATGAATTAAAATTGCAGAGGCTAACTAAAATGCTAGAGATAACAGCACAAGTCACTAGAGTGTGATATTAGCCATTATTTTTTTTTTTTATCATCAATCAAACTGGAAATAGGCTGTTAAGTGATACCTGTTCATGCGTGATGGTTTTGTAATGACTAGACCAATGGATATTTAAAAGCTCTATCCATCTGCATGAATAATGCAATAAGCAGTGAGTGAGACATTGACACAACTTTACCTTATGGTCAATTATAACATAATCACAAACTGGACTGACAGATATACACTGAAATATAGTCGCATGAAAAAACCCAAAAAGGCTCAAATATGTGTTTTTGTTAGAGAGACCTTTTCTGATGTAAATAAATAGAGCTAGGAAACATTACTGAAAAGGTGCACAAAATAATAAATACATACGTTTCATCAAAATGTAATGCCAGCAAACTATAAAACATTAACCTTATAAATATTAGTCTGCAGATTTACACAGATAAATCTAGACATTATTATGCAACACAATTAACTGTTTTCGGATTAAAGCTACAACACAAAGTCATAAAGTATTAGTTCACCTCCTTTTGAAATTGCCGGCTCCTCTGCCTCAGCTCCTTCTCCTACACCCCGACTACCCAGGTGAACACCCAGACCTGAAGCAGCAGGACTGAAACACATACAAATGCAGCATCAGCTTTACAAACTGATGCCAATTGTTTTTATTTTTTTACATTAACATAATTTCTTGTAATTTTTATTTGGAGGTTGACTAAAATGCACATACAGAAAGTGGGACATACTGTGCTTTGAGCACATTCTGTACTTTATCATAAAGGGTATATAAATGACATGTGCCAACACTACACCCACAATCGCTCTGGGTAAATCATACTGACATACAGTCTAGGTGCGTCTTACTGACACAAGTTTTGATTTGAAGCCCACGCACCTGTCTACACTGCAAGCACACTCCACTGGACAGAAGGGCTCCCCGAGGCTGCGCCACTTTGGTTTGTTCCTCCAGTGAGAGATGAGCTTTGTTTTGCCGGGCCGCAGAACTAGCACTGTGGTGGTCAAAACCACAACCAGCACCAGAAGCAGACTCAGAATTCCTGCACACAGTCACCATCCCATCACGATAAACATCAGGTCAAGTGTAAATCAAAGTGAAAGTCGACGTGAAAGTCAAAAAGACACACCAGCAATGAGTCCCCAGTCGGGTAAAAGATTGAGCCGGTGCTGCTTCACAACCCCAAATCTGACCAGCTGAGCTGGAGTCATGGGCTGGAAGACCGCAGCCCTCGGATCACATTCGGTTGCTTCCTCACTGACCACCACTACCAGACTCCAATCTGGGACAGCATTGTCCACAAACACATATTTCCCTGTATCTGAAAACACATGGGCAAACCTGAGGAGAGAGGAAAGAACAGTTTTATTACAGAATGACATCCAATATGACAGATATGTGACACTTAAACATCATTTGGGCTCTACCTTGTACGATTGAAGTTTGTCTGCTTCATGAGTATCTGCAGATGTCTGAAGGCGCCAAAGTCCCAGTTGGGGTTACTGTTAAACAGGTGGTCTTTCTGATATACTGGGAAGTGACTATAATGGCGATCTTGTAATACAAATGAATTTAGAACAGGTCAAGTTTTTCATGGATTAAAACAAAAAAGACATTACAATGTCACAAAGTTAAATGAAAGTATAGGTAAATAATAGCAAAGAGAGTACCTGTGTGATTGATGGTGAGGTGAAAAATAAGCATGTCACCAGAGGCGAGACAGGCGATGGGGTTAGGGATACGAGGAAGGACAGCCAAACCACCACTGTTATCGTCATCTGTGTCTCTCTTCTCCCTGGGTCTTGTGGCTAAAACTCCTATCGGTTCTGAGAACAAAATAGCATTGAAACCTATGAGTTATCAGAAAAAATAATATCAGCATCAATATCAATCAAACAATTTATATGTAAAAACCTGATAAAAACTCTTGAATTAGCTCTCTCTGTGTGGGAATCCAACCAAAAACTCCTTCAGGGTCAAACTGAACCAAATGAATTTTCCCAATGTTCCTTGCGTGGATATCTGGACCTAAAACATTTGGCAAACTCTGGAGGTAAACAGAAAGAAGTCCAATTAAGTGCGATTGTGGCTCCATTGTAGTTACACCTAACATGCATTCAACACATACACATTTCTCTAACCGGATTATAAGTCTATTTCTGCAATAAAACTGATAGTGAAACTATTAAAGTGAAACACATTTATCTACTGAAGGACACAAACCCACAGCAGTACACATACACACAAAGCATGCACATTCACTGATGATGAAACAAATGGAAACTGATGAGACCAATTAGTGACCTTGTTGAACTGTAAAAGAAGTTTTCCTGCAAAGAATTCAGGAGTTCATTATTTCACTCTCCTCTTGCTATTGTGCCTTCTGTGATATCACAAAATCTGCAGCTGCAACACTTTCTCTAGTTGTCCTGCTGAGACTCCTACCGGCCAAGACCCTGATAAATGCAATGCCAAACTTCCCACCAACTAATCGATCTCGCTCCTACGGTCTGAGAGTCTCGATGCTGCAGCACAATAATACTATTGCTTATTTTTATCTATTGTTAGCAGGCTCCAAAGGTCTGTCCTCTCATCCCCATGCAAATATTGCGCAATTAGTCTGCAATTGTAATCTGAAATAAAACTGCATCTGCTTTGCAAGGTGTGTTTTATTATTTATTTTTCCACAGCGTTCTGCTTTTGCCTCACCCTGGCCCAGATCATGCTGCTTCTTTCTTTCAGGCTGAGCAGCAGGTGTCCATCTGGTGAGAGCTTAGCAGAGAGATGAGGCAATCTGGAAAGGCAGGAAGTGTTGCAAAGCTCTTCGGCGGACACATATCGCTCACACTGACAGCTGAGGGAAGAGGATGGGGCAGATTCAACGAGACAGGAAGACAGGCAGTATATCAGACTTGCGCTTTGTGATCATAATTCATCACATCTGTACATCAAGCGTGTGTTTTTACAGTGCAACTTTTAAAGCAGAATCTTTGTGGGCTAACAAAGAAAGTGGAAAAGGTATTCACATGCCCATCTCCACATCCAGAGTTCCTCCGTGTGGTCCACAGGTGATATTACAGGAGTGGACCGAAGGAGATGCGCACTCTCTGGATGCTGCCAGACGTACCTCTCCTGCAGCACACCGTCTGTTCACCTGAAACACATACAAGACACACAAACACACAAAACATGACTTCAAACAGACAGGCCTTGCTGTTATACCGATTTATACAAAAACAATTGCAAAGGGAGTTTTTTTGCAAAGAGGAGACATAATAAATTATTTAGTCCATGTGCATAGTGGCAAAACATCAAAAGCTATGGAAAATAATCCTTAATAAATATGCATGTGATCACAGCATTATGAACACACCATTCACACAAATTATTGAAGTCTCTGTATTGCACTTTCATGAAAATATCCAAAAAGAAGAAAAAGTCTCAGTAGGCAACGCATTTGTGATGTCACTGAGCAAAAAAAGTCGATAATAACTTTTCACTATATTGTGTTTCAAGTGGTTTGTGTGAAGGCTAGAGTTCTACACTTCCTTTTAGCTCTGTTTTCAGGCTTTAGAAAATCTGTGACAAAGGATTTCTTTTTTGAGCAGGGGTATAAAACAGAAAGAGCTGTAATGACTAGTTTCCATCCGGAACCTTTATACACAGTCTGTGTCTGTGTAGTATGTGTTCTTCAAGGTCCATCATTCTTTTACCCTATATTCTGTCAACTGAAGTTTAAGGACTCTGCTTGGATGTGAATGAATCTGTCAGAACAATAAATTAAATCCAAATAGAAATCAGAAAACAAAAATTGCCCACTTGTTGTGTACTGCTGACCTCAGGCTGGCAGTCCATTTCACTGTCAGATACAGAGCTCTTATGATCCAGTTCATTGTAGAACACGAAACCAGTCCTGCACAAACACGAACCATCTGAGTGCTGGAAGGCTCGGTTCTTACCAATACAGGTACACGAAGAAGAACCTGAGGAAACCGTAGTGACAAGGCGTGTCAATATGAGGAAAGAAAAATATACAGTACAGGCCAAAAGTTTGGACACACCTTCTCATTTAAATGAGATAGATGGACCACAGAGTGAAGGCCAA
>JAPQRQ010000006.1:20005930-20030728 GCA_037367365.1 Apogon talboti | reverse complement strand
ATGGAAATAGTCATGAAAATAAAGGAAACACATTGAATGAGAAGGTGTGTCCAAACTTTTGGCCTGTACTGTATATAGACCTAATAAAAACTTGAGTAGTCTTGGAAGATGGTTTAACCTGGTGTTGAGAAGGATGAGCTGCCACAGGGAAAGCAGGCCCTCTGTCCAGGCAGATGGTTGAAGGTGTCAGATGGACATGGATAACAGTCATTTTTGTCGCCATGCGTGAGGTTCCCGAAGGAGCCGGGGGGGCAGGGTATTGCCTGAGTGGATCCCATGGGACAGATATACCCAAAAGGGCATGGGTGGGCCTTGTAGTGGTCAGTACCTGTTGTAAACCAATCCACATTTTGTTTTGGAGAATACTAAGCATATGAAATGATATTTGCAATGGTTTCCTTCTGTATGTGATCCCTTTCTTAGGGAGTAAAATACCTGGAGGGCAAAAGTACCCTGCGGGGCACATAAGGCACTGTTTGCTGGTGGAGAGGTATGGACGGTAGGTTCCGCCTTCACAAACACTACAGCAGCTGCTTTGGGATCCTCTGAGCCCACTGGTGTTGACAGGCATAGTACCCCCTTCACAGGACTTCATGGAAGAGCTGTTGGCTGGGCAGTAGTAGGGAAATAAACAGCTGTGGAGTGTGGTAACAGGGTTATTTTTAAAGCTTTATTCCATAGCCCATTGAACCACTCCAAAGCTAGTAAGCTTGAGCCATTTAAACACCTACGGACTCATTTCCGTGTAAATGCTATGAAATTCAAAAAATTTGGGAATATTTGGACCTTCGACGTACTCACAGTTGTTTGGGGTTGTTGTAAGAATGCGATCCCTGAGGACAGAAATAACCTTCAGGGCAGATTTGAGGCTCAGCAGTTTGAGGTCCACAGTATGAGCCTGCTCTGCATAGCATCTCTGAGACTGCACCTGGATTATGAATAGAAATCCATTACTGCTGATCCCTATTACTGTATTGGAGAACTGTAACTGGGTTAAGTTGCATTAAAATAGAAAACTCATGCTGACTCTGAGATATGCTAACTTCATGAACTGGACTGGTAAATTTACCCATGGGGCATTGGTAACCAGCCCTGCAGGTGATGCCCTCCACATTGGGTTTCCCTGTAGCCCGTGGATCTGGACAGTAGTTTCCCCCTGCACAGGGTTCACATTGGCTTGGGGCAGCAGCTCCAGGATTGGATCTCTTGGTACCTGCTGGACAGAAGATGGGTGGTCCATACCCACTGCACCAGTATCCAGGAGGACAGGGATTACTGGTATAATCAGAAAGTCCTGAAAAAGAAACATTATGAAATAATATCAAAAAACTGTAGCCAAGCTCTAAATGAACGTCAGTGATGTCAATCAGCAGTTAATAAATTAAGTAGGATTCAAGATAAAGTACAAATACATGATTTAAAAGGTTATCAAGATGACTGACACAGGGGAAATTCTGTTCTTCTATTTTTATGAATCCTTGATTTATGCACACAAAAGAACCTGAAGGATTAGGATAAAGCTGCGTGGTACAATTTTTAAACATAAAAGATTTCTCAGAATGATTCAGAAGAAGGCTTTCTTTGTAAACTCACCTCTTAATCATTACCGGAGCCTCAGGAAACACAAGCTTTTAATTTAGTTCTTTCTATCACAAAATACTTCCTCTGCTCTTATCTTAAACACAGGCTCAATACAAGTATTACCCTCTGCACACATACTGAAATTAATGCAACCTATACGTGGCTATTTGCATTGAACTGACCTTGCGAATATAAATTAAAACCCAAAAGATAAAGGACTATTAAAGTATACATTAATAATCATACAGCAGGTACAGAATGTAAAAGAATAACAGAGAGAAATTACCTTTTGTGAAGATTTAAGAAAAGTGTTGTGTTTCTACTAAATTTTTCTGAGCCTTTTACCTGTACTGTTGCAGTGGGAACCAGGAGGGCAGGGCAGGCAGTCTCCCTTACTGCCAGCTCCAGGGGAAGCTTGATAGGTGTACATAGGACATGGCCTGGGTCCTGCCCCCCCATTAAAGTCACTGCCAGGCAAACCATCACAGTAATGACCAGCAGGGCAGAGTTGAAGGACTGGATCTCCTGAAACCAAATCCTTGAGCCTTAAAAACTAATTACATTAACTAAAACAACAGTTGAGACAAACGTAACGACCGTAATAAGACTTTACCAATTTTACACCAATACCGAGGTGGACATGGTAAGCAGTCCTGTAGGCTTGCACCTCCTGGGGAAGTTCGTACAGTATTTCCAGGACATAACTCAGCCTTCTCTGTGCCCTCAGGACAGTAGAAACCTTCCAGAAAGTAAAGTACTTTTTAAAAACTTACAGTATAACATTTTTGAATGTCAGAGAAATAACAACTGATATCAATAGAAATATTATGTAGAAATAAGTAGCATATTTTTGTATAGAAATTGAATATAATGGTAGCATTTCTTTATTTTAAAGTTTTTTTTGGAATTAGTATGTTGTACCTGGTGGACACGGCCCAGCACACTGTACACCCCATTGACAATGGGTCAAGTTAGATATTGATTCCTGAGGGGTGAAATCTGCACTCCCAGAAAGACAAAGATAGCCTGCAGAGCACACACCCTGGATCCTCCCAGCTCTGAAAAAATATACACAATAAATGGATAGTTCCTAACACAGCGCAATGTTTTCCATACAGAAAATAAACATGCATGAAATTAAAAATATCAAAAACATGCCCCAGTGGATACACAGCAGTATAATTACATACATTATATTTGTGTCTCTAATACACAGGGTTCAAAATATTCATGCATATTAAGGTGTTAATATGCTGTTAATCTGTCAGTGAACCAGAACTCCTGAACATGATATAGCTTTGCACGCTGCTAATTGTGAGCATAACTAAAGTGGAGAGATGACTAGTTGCCTTTGAGCATGTGCAAGACTATGCATGAGTACAGAAGGTGCATCTGCCTAATTATAGGTCTGTGTAAATGTTTATGTATGTGCATGAATTAAGTGTTTGCGCCAGCTCTCTCACCGGCAAAACCGTCCTGGAGGGCAGGGTAAACACTCTCTCTCTTCCTGCAGCCCTGTCTGGTTTGAATGAGTGTAAGTCCCATTAGGGCACGGCTGTGGAACCATGGTCCCTGCAAAAAGGATGCAATTGTGTGGAGACTGTGAAAAGTATGAAATTATAATGACTTTAAAGGGAATATCCGTTACAACATAATCTTTTCTTGCTGTAAAACAACTTAAGCTGCTAGACACCATAAAATTGTCATTTTAGTGTACCTGCAGGGCAGAATGAGTGTGCTGGGCAGCGCCACGGATCTCCCACGATGGCCTCCTCACAGTAGAATCCAGGACGGCAGGGGATGCAGCTATCTGAGCCTGGATTTGGCTGGTACTCTCCTGTGGGACACGGCAGGGCCAGAGCAGAGCCTTGTGGACAATAATGTCCCTAGGAGATAAAAGTGATTCTCAGGGGTGGTATTCATAAAGCAAGACATAAATAATAAACAATGCGGTGAAAGCTTTTTATAGGACAGATGATATCAGTAAAAACATTGTAAGTGGAAGGGCAATGAAGGGAATTCAGTGGATGAGGGGCATTACAGTGGGAAAAGATAAAACAGTATATGAATAACTCATACTTTGGGACATAGAAAAGCATATGGAGTGGTTGAAGAGAAGTCAAAAGGGCAGTAAAAACCAGCGGCACAGGGGCCACTGGGTCTTGGTAGACCCTCAGTTGCGCAGTAGTGTCCCGCAGGACAAGTGGAACAGCTTTCCATGGAGACACCACCTGTCATCGGGGAGTAAGTAAAATAAAGAGGTGATCTATTGCAAGCACTCTAAAATAACAATAAGCACTTCATATTGTCATAAAATTACTCAATATGCCGAAAATTGTATGGTTCTAATAGATACCGACAAGAAGTTTATATTGGAATCATATAGTATGCGTACCAGTGGAGTTGCGGATGCTGCCAAGAGGACAAGGAATTGGGGAAAGACATCCTGCTGGACAGTAGTGGCCCACCGGGCAAGGACCATTCCTTGGGAAATTGTCTGAGCTCTCTGGGTTTGGCTCAGTGGCTCCTCCTTCACAGTAGTAACCCTCTAAACATAAACCTACAGAAGGACAAACTCAAGATAAGACTGAAATCCTTTTGGTTAAGCTAAGAAATAATCACTATGGGAGAAATTAAAGGAAAAAGAAAATAAAAACTTCAATAATGCCACTTAGAATGCACGTCTGTTCACCTTGTGGTGTTGAGGCTCCATAGGAGTTGCAGTAAACTCCAGATGGACAGGCTTTGCAGGCAGAGGGGGAATGAGCTCCTGTCTGGTTGCTGAGAGTCCCTAAAGGACAGGGCTGAGGTAGGGTGGTCCCAGCAGGACAAAAATACCCTGAATAGGAAGTACATCACAATATTTCTTTGTCATTACTGAAGCAGAATGAGATATTTTACTGTAAAAGGGAATTTTGTTCTGACCAGCTGGGCAGACAGAGGGTTCCTGGGTGGATGGGGATGAACACATTGTCCCTTCAGTACAGATTAAACAGTGGGCTGCTCCTGGGGCTGGGCTGTAAAAGCCTGGCTCACAGGGGACCTCAATCGCTGAGCCAGAAGGACAGCTATGTCCAGCAGGACAGATGTAACCATGGGAGACATCAGACGGGATGGGACTGTAACTGCCACCGAGACATACATACCTACAGACATAAACACAGAGCACAGATCTCTGAATCACCATCACTGCCCAAAATTTGCATATAAGCCAATACACTGGCAGTTAAAACAATAAATCTTGCAAATATGGACAACTTGTAGATTACATTACATGTCTTCTAGTCTCAGAAGGAGAGCATACAATCACATCAAAAATCTCAATGCATTCCAATTCTTGAGAGTTCAATTTGTTCACCGATTAGACTGATGTGATATCTAGTGGGAAATGTTTACCCAGCATGACATGGAAGAGCATCAACAATCTCTGTTATTGCAGGTCTGTCACAGTACAGCCCAGGGGGACAGGGTGGGCATTCCTCAACTCCCTTCAGTCCCGGGGAGATGGAGAGAGAGCCCGCAGGGCAGGGGAGTGGGTGGCCAGTCCCGGGTGGGCAGTAATGACCAGAAGGGCACAGTTGACTTTCAGTGTAATTCCCCTAAGAGAGAGAAAAACCATACAACCATGACAACACTGATCACCTGGTATCACTTATCATTCAGTGTCTGTACAGAGGCACGGATAACCTCATTAGAGCTCATAGATCCAGCAGGACAGAAATATCCTGCCTCACACAGCCCCGTAGGCTCAGACAGACCGGGATAAGAGCAGAACATTCCTGCAGGAAAAGCAAAAAGTCATCACCGACGAAAGTCACATACATTTGTGATTATATAAAGACATGCAAATTTTTTTGTAAAACGCTTTAATGGACACTCATATGTCATTAGTTCTTGTCATACCAGCGGGGCAGGGCAGACAGGCGTCAGGACTGGAGGAACCCAGCTGATTCTGTAGTGTACCAGGTGGGCAGGGGAATTCTAGACCTACTTTCAGTCCTGCAGGACAATAGTATCCAACAGGACACAGTGTGGGCTGCACAGTACCGTCACCTAGGACACATATACAGTACAGTGAATCAAATGAGACTGATTAAACTAACAACTTTAACTCCAAATACTGTGACAATGAAAAATCAGATGATCTGTAGCTGTGGCTGCACCCATTCTCCCACTAACATATCCCATCTCAGTTTTATTGGTCAGTGGAATGTAATAACCCCTAGTAACATTAAAAATGGAAAGCGATAAAATGATACCAATCCCATTTCAGATTCTAGTTATTGGTCTGATTCTTAATTGATTGTAGTATTTTTTTTTGTTTTGAATGTATGTGTGTGCATGTTTGAGATGGGGTTAAAAACCTGAAAATAAATACATGTTGCACTGAAAAATGCCTCAGTATTGTATCTGTTATTTGAAATAATCAGTACAATTGTTGTCATCTTTATTCGTGAAATGAATCTACCCTTTGGATCGGTAATTATTCTCCACAGACACAAGAATTTGATGTTATTATTTGCAACGCACATCAGCAAGAATGTGGGATTAATAAAAGCAATTTCTAAGCATGGAGGAATATGATTAGAATCGTACTAGAAGTAGAATGACTTTAATTCATTGTTCCATTAAATAATATATTCAACTGTTCAGAAGTTGACAACCTAATAAGCTCTTTTGTCGTTTTAGTATTGCTATAATAATAACCTTATCCAAAAAAGCCCATAATACAGAGTGACTGAATCATGATCTCAGATTGTGCTTGTCTTCTTCTCAGTGTTACCCACTCTGACAGTAGTATCCAGCTGTACAAGTGGTGCAGTTGTCTTGTTGTGTGTTTCCTCTTCCAAAGCTAAAGGTTCCTGCAGGACAGGGTATGGGGTCTGGTGTTCCAGCAGGGCAGAAGGATCCAGCTGGGCAAAGAGCTGCATCTGCTTTGCTAGATCCCCAGTCGCAAAAATATCCTGCCCAGCAATCGCCTTAAACACGGTTAAATACATATGACTATCTGTATCAACACACATTTAGTTTTAAATGTTTTAAACAGAAATGCAGACTGTTTTTATAATGCGAGGACTTTAGTTCGGTGTACCTGCTCTGAGCCCATCCTTGCAGAAAATCCCAGGTGGACACAGAGATCCGGTTCTGTTGTCAGTAGGGTTGGGCACCATGGCGCCCATCAGACAGAGATATCCAGAATCACATGGTCCAGACGGTTCTACCAAACCTTCAGAGCCACAGAACTGACCTGCTGGACACACTAGGCACTCACCTGTAAACAAACATATTGACTCAAATCAGAAAGTGAAACAAGCTGCGTGACAGGGGACATGAGTCTGAGAATTAAAAAAGGCGTCTTTTATAATTACATTAAAAATACAATAAAAGTCAAATGAGATCACTTAAAGATTTGTTTGTTTTTTCTTTCTTGTGGCTAAAATTAGATTCGAATCACTCAAATTTTATAATCAATCTTCTAATTACATTCCATTCGATATTGTTTTGTTCTCTTTTATTGTATTGTATTTTTTTTTTTTTTTTCACCTGTTGTGGTTAAACCCGGGTTAGGGCTGTATGTGCCTTTGGGGCAGGGTAGAGGCTGGCTGTCTGTGCTGTCACTGGGACAGATGTATCCAGGTGGGCAGGGTACAGGACTAGAGAGTCCACTGGAGCCCCCCTCACCGGTACTGGAACTCAGGTCCTGACAGTGGAATCCAGGAGGGCACAGAGTACACTGGCTCTGCCCTGATGCTGCCTGGAACTGACCTGAAAAAGACATTTAAACAGTGAAGGAAACAGAGGGTGCTGTTTTAGTCTTTTTATTTTGATTCAGTATAATTGTGCTTACCAAGAGGGCAAGGTTTGCAGTCTTCTATGCTTTTTCCTCCGGTGTCATTCTGGTAAGAGCCAGATGGACAGGGTGAGGGGACACTGCTGCCCTCTACACAGTAGTGACCTGCTGGACAAACTCCTCCAGATACACTGGACACTGGAGTTGCAGTCTGGGATCCCTCTAAACAGTAGAAACCTGTGGAGAAACTACACTCTTAGAAACATAAATTTTATGTGCACACCAAAAGCTATTAAAGGTATAATGTGTCACTCTAGAGTAGTTAAATATATTTATTTCCTACCTGGCAGGCAGGGTCCAGATACTGCAGAGAGGCCGGTCTCTGAACAGTAGAAACCAGGACTGCAGCTACGACACTGAGACTCATCCACAAGCCTGATCTGCTCACTGTCAAATGATAAAATCACAGTAAAGTTCAAAGAAAAATCAATTAATGGCACATTAAATAATAAGTGAACAGTCTTGCATCACTATAGTGATTTCAGCTTATGTAGAGTACTGTGCAAAAGTCCCAGGCTCCTTTAGCTTTGTTGTTTTCGCAGGGGTGAAATGAGCATGTGTATTTATTCCTACTTATTTATTTCAGGTTAAAGTCACTATTTAGTGTGACCCCCTGACCTCATGACATGTGTTGAATGAAACCTGGTATAAAACATCAGAAAATTAATGCCATAAATCTCATGATGTGTGAGCAAATGGGTTAAACCATGTTAAGTGCAAAGGGAGATCACACTAAATACTACCACTTTGGTTTATAGAAGCTGTTTTGTTTTTGTTTTTTTGTGAAAGTTTTGTTTTTAATACTGTCCATACTTCATATATATCTAGATTGTATCTTAATACAGAGACTGAGAAATCCATTTGTTGTCATTATAACTTTACTAAACCAGCAAAGCTAATGTTGACCCAGAACCTTTGACAGAAGTATATGTACATTACATAGTTCATTACACTTTTTTATTTGTTACGCAATCAAAACCCCAAGTTGAACTACCTTTGCTTGTATATATGCAAATAAATATGTCTTAAAAATGACAAGAATCTACACAGTCTCCAAGGTTTATTATTTACAAAGTAAAAATAATATAGCTCTAGTGTAATTGCTGAATTCATACTGTGTATTATATTGTTTCTTTATTATGATCTTTGATGTGAGATAAAAACCTTATTAAGAATATTGCAGGATATTAACCTGTAAGTTCCTTTTGGACATGGTTTGGGTACAGCTGTCCCAATAGGGCAGAAGAATCCAGGAGGACATGAGTACCCAGTCAGATTGTCAGATGGAGACAGTTCAGAGGCCCCGCCAACACAAACGAACCCTGCAGCGCAGGGGCCGCTGGGAGAAGTCCTCCCTATGAAAGAATGTGGTTTAGAGGAAAGTTTCAATTACTGTCCCCTAAAGATCAGAACAGCTGTTTCTTTATGATTGTCTCTAAATCAGCAACAGCATGTGACTTGTAAGAAGTACATATATCCCACTGGTTTTAGGAGGTGCATTGATTGTACCTTCTCCTTTGCAGTACATCCCAGGGTCACAAAGTGAGCACTGCCTCTTCTCAGTCAGCCTTGACATGTTTCCGTAAGTCCCTGCTGGACAGGCATGTTGATTAAGTGATCCACTGGGACAATAAAAACCTCTCTCACATGGCAGTGGAACAATCATTCCTGAAGAGGAGATAAAGAATACAAAAGGAAATATTGATTTGGGGTATATTTATTGCATGTGTGTTCTCAGTTGTTAAATGCTTTACCATCCAGCAATTTGTCCGCCCATCAGCTTTACCTTGATCTTGACAATAGAAACCAGCAGGGCATGTTTCACAGCTGCCCTGGCCCTGTCTCTGCTGGGAGCTGCCTGGAAGACAGGCTGACTCCCTGGCACTCCCCTGAAGCAGACATTCATTTCTTTTATTAGACATTATATCTGGGGAATCACATGCATCAATCAGGATTGCAACAATAACGGTGGACATAGACATAAACCAGGAAGACGACCGAGACCCGAAAGAAAACAGTTCATTCGTCATTGCGGGATAAAAGTCAAGGAGAGGATAATGCAGAGAAATCAAATTCAGTATTCAACAATGACTGACAATAGCTTGAAGACTCAAAGTGGCTGACCTTCTTACAATAATGTCCTGCTGAGCAGACATGTTGTTGTGGTCTCTGAAAGCTCTGTCCCTCGGGACAGTAGTAGCCTTCTGCACATTGGCCACTTGGCTGTGCCATGCCACTCTGGCTGCAGTAATGACCTGGAGGACACGGCTGACATGCCCCCACTGTAAATCCACCGTAAGAGCCTGGTAAACAGATTCAGATATAAATTATCAAAAAGAAATTAAATTTACTAAATGAATGTGCTTTTAAGGTTCTTTTGTTCTTTGATGCAGCTATTTAAGTATTGTCTGCAAAAACAAGTCTCCAAATTACTTTGTATGCTGATGTAATGAAACCACAAAAATAAATATGTTAATCTGATGCAAAATACATACCTAGTCCCTCATCAGTTTCAAAGTCATAACCATACACAGGAGCTACAGCACACTTTAATAGGATTTGGGTTGTCCGCCGTGAGACAAGAATACAATTACACAATTATACCACTTTGTTACTGAAATTATTCATACGCGCCCAAGGGAGAGAAAAGGGCTTGAATGGAAGTTTTTATATTTCTCTGCATGACTGAACTGCAAAGTATACGAGTTCGTGTAAGGACATTTGCAGGAAAAACTGACTGACTGCAACAAAATAGACAAGGTGCTGCAGTTCTCAGCTTTGTCTCTAATTAAAATTCACGGTGAACAAAATGAAAGGGATTTGTCTAGTACTATAGGATCAAACAATTTTCTTTTCAGTAGCTGATTGTTTGGTTGATTTAATATTCCTGTCGGACTCCAGCTACCACATAACATCTTAAATATGTGTAAATATAAGTATAGCAGTAGGTGCTGGGTGCTTGGAAGTGATTCTGACTAGCATATTATATTGATAGAAGGGCTCATGGATTTTTGCACATACTAAAGAAGCCTTTGTAAGCTCTGGGTGTAAACTGTGAGGTGGACCTGAATGGGAATTAATTATTTTTAATTATCTGGGAGAAGAAATCTATAGATTCATGTACCTAAATCTCATCTCATTCTGCTTTTAATGCTGTGTAAGTGCTTTACTTCACTAACTATTATGGATCAGTCTTGTATAATAGTATATAATAGTATACTTACTTTTCATGCTTCCAATTGGACAAGGCAGAGGGACAGGAGTACCAGTGGGGCAGTAGTGTCCTCTGGGACAAAGGGTAGCATGGGGGTCTATGGAGCCTCTGGGGCAGTGGTACCCTGGAGAACAGGGACCGGCTGGGGCATCTAAGCCTGTCCGGTTACAGTAAGATCCAGCCTCACAGGGGTGTGGATAAGCTGAGCCCAGAGGACAGTAAAAACCTGCGAAATAGCCGCACAAATTGAATCTGTAGAAATTAAATCCAATTCAGGAGAAAAATTCAATCAAGTGTATTACCATTCTAAGGAGCTTCAAATGCATGCATTAAAACTCTGAACTTTTCATTCTCATACTTTCTCTAGTTGCAATTAACTCATCAAGTGTTCTAAAGGGCAGTTATTACTTTCCTGCAAGAATTTTAATCTGTTTCTAGCTGATCAGTCAACTATCTGTATCTCCTTGAAAGGGGCCTCTAATTCCAGTATTCAGGCTTTCAGGTAGTAAATCTAAGACTGAGGTTCATCTGTGAAAATAAAGAACCTCTCCACAGTTGCACACTTTACTTCTAAGACGTCTGATGAAAATACTTTCATCATACATTTCTTAAAAGCTTTTCTGGATCTAAATCCATGACTTATTTATGAAAGTGACCATATATGATAAACCGCGGCATTCATTTTTCACACCACACTAACGCTGCGTGAAACATCCCAGTGATGGTAAAGTCATAGTAAAGATCGAATATGCTGTACAGAGCTAAGATGAAATCAGTCATATGTCATACCAATTACCGTAACTAGAAGTGCCATGTCATGAACAAGAGAAGATAATGTTGGTGCCTGAGGGGATGAACAAAGTATCACATTGAAAGCACAAGTTCACTGCCAGGATTTACCTACCCTCAGGACATATGTCTCCTTTGTAGAGTGTACATGCATAATGTGGACTCTTGAGACATGGTGGTGGGTGAGTCACAGTACTGTCTGAATCTGCCCGTGGCACTGTTACCTCTTCGATCCAGCTGACGTCTTTCCCGATAACACAGCAGAGCGGATAAAACATAAAGCAAAGCAAAAAAATTAAAGAAAAACGGTAATATATTTTGTCTCACAGAGGAACAGCTCTTCTGTCTTTGCACACTTTATATGATTTAACAGTTTTGACTGTCGGCTGTAGGGTACTGTTTCAAAATGTAACATTGTAAAGCAAAGATTAATTGTAAAACACTTCAGGGGAAGGTCAAACTGAAGGGCCGGCAATTTGTGGAACACACACATAGGGCTTCACATTCTAGTTGAATTAGTCTGAAAGAGGTTGATCTACTGCCCTTTCAAATAAAACATTTATTGTGTTATTACAAACTGAAGAAAGCTATACATTACCAGAATTACTAGAGTTATTGAAGCAGGACACATTGTGCATCCAGATGGTGTCATCTGTCTTTGCTGTATAAAACTCCAGTATTTCACGAAGACAGATGAATGAAGATGTGTTGGCTCTGGGTGTGGGGTTATCTGCTCCACCAGTACAGAAGAAACCAGCAAAACACAGGCCTAAAACAAACATATTAACCAGAATTGAATCAGCACTAAATTGAATGTGATGTATAGTGCCCAGTTAATTACTGAACTGCCATTCAGTTCAACTTAATTATTTCTAATTTGCATTAAAATAAAAATGTAAGCTGTGTGCTGAATCAGACTAATGGAAGATGTACTCTGTAATTCCCAAACCTGTTGTTAGTAATGGCGCACAGGTGGAAAATGACATATTCAGAGCTTTACAATTAGCACACTACATATATTAAGAAATGATAGCCTTGACTAATTGCGGAATCTCTCACCTGTGGGCTGTGATGCTCCAGGACTGTGGCAATATTTCCCTGGGTGGCACGGGCGGCAGTGAGAGGAGGAGGACGCCCCAGGCACTGGAAGGAAGCCGCCACTAGGACATGGAGTGGGTGACTCACTGCCCTGAGGACAAAAGTGTCCAATGGGACACACATCTCCATAAGGCTGGGAGACAGGAAATGGCTCAGTGGATCCCCGGGAACAAAAATGTCCTGGAAGAGAGTAGATGTGGTTAGACATTTCACTGAGAACACTGCAACATCTACAGTGTAGGATGTTTGGTGGCTGAGACAGGTTGAACAAAATGCAAAAGCCACAACATGAAGGCAAACATAATATCTGAGTTCCATAAAAGCGGAACCACATTATTCAGGAAAAATGTGGCCTCATACGATGTTACAACAGAAAAAAAAGGCATTTCTATATTTGTTATTGGACATAAATCCTGATGATTGTAGTCGACTGTCAGACCTGGGCTGCAGGGTCCAGACGGCTCTGTCAGAGCACTGCTGTTACAGAAGAAGCCAGGGGGGCAGGGGGAACAGTCAGTCTGGGACGTCCTTCCAGCTGAGGAACTGACAGTGCCCACCGGACATGGGGATGGAACAGACGACCCCTCCATACAGTAGAAACCTAACAGAGGTAGTGAGTCTCATTTTATAATGGCCATCAGTTCCCCTTTGCTTCTTTGTACACAGTTTGGCAAAGAATTTGAGTGTGCACGGGCATTTTAAATTACCTGGTGGGCAGGTGTTACAAGTGGACTGTGCAAATGAAGACTGATAAGTGCCAGGGCTGCAGATGTAGGGTTCAGCACTACCAAATGGGCAAGCATGCCCAGGTGGGCACTGGGATCCTGTGAAACAGACGGGTAAACAGTCAAGAGAAGTTTAGACTGTAATCTATCCTTGTTTACAATATGGTTTTTAATCTATTCAGTTGGCAATGTTTCACCAAAGCAAGCATAGCTAATATGCACTGTCTGACCACGCATACAATATTTCATTGGACCACCTTCAACTCTGATTACAGGAGGCATTCTCCACGGCATTGTTTATGCCACATAATGCTTATGTAATGCATACAATAAATGCCAAAGTATTTATTTCCATCCAGAGTTGCATTCATTTTTCATCAATATTGTACATTGATAATGGGAGAGTCAGACCACTGATAAAGTATTCAGCACATCCCAAAGACTCTCAGTGGGGTTCAGGTCTGGACTCTGTGGTGGCAGTCCATGTGTGAAAACAATATTTCATGTTCAATGAGCCACTCTTTCATAATATGAGCCTCATGAATCCTGCTATTGTCATCTTGCAATAGTCTGTGCCATCAGGGAAGAAAACATCCACTGGTGTTCAAACCCCATCATTCAGTACATTCAGGTTCAGCTGACCTCATTTTATGGACACATAGCACTGATGAACCTAGACCTGAACCCCATATCATAACAGTGCCCCTACAGGCTTATACTATAGGCACTAGGCATGATGGCTAACCACTTTATCCACCTCTCTTCTCACCCTGATGAGACCACATGACCTTTTTCCATTGAAACACAGTCTAATCTCTCCATCAAAGTGATGTTTGTTTAAGAAATGAGAACCTACTCACTGTATCAGTTATGTTGTTGTCTCTACTCAGTGGGGGGGATCTTATTTATTTGCTGACTTAAATCCAGATGATTTTTTTTTTTTTTTTTTGGTTAGGCTGTTTGTTTCATTAATATACTGCAATATAGGGCTGAACAATTAACAAACATATTAGTGAAATTACGATACAGACAAGTGCAATATCCAGTTTGCAGGAGTTGCGTTTTTTGATAAAAGTGAAATACGTGAAAAAAAACCTCCATTAAAAATTATGCATTGTGATGCTCAAGAGATTCCCTGACTTGCACATCATAGTCTCCAAATGTCTGACATGCCTGTTTGGTACAGACTCAGGCAAAATTTACATCACCATTCATCATATCAGTCATTTTTTACTCAAAAATCACTCATCGCCCGATCAGAATGACGTCTGTCAAAATGACTGACAGCATTTCTCGGCGTATTATTCAGCTCTGGTACCACAGGAAAAAAAAAAGTAATAATGCAAAGTGCGACCCTAAGCAGCATTTGTTCTGTACAACAATCCTGAGGAGGGAGGAGAGAAAGCGAGCTCGGAGGCAGGTACCCTGTCTCAAACAGCAATGAGCTTGTGACTATTTATAGGTTCTGGGCCATTTCATGCTCAAATTAGCAAAACGTCTTCTCAAGAAAAGGCACAGGACGACAAGGATCCTTTCAAAGAATCTGTAGGTGCTCATGTTATATAGGAGTATGTAGAAAACTCACATGATGCATAAAATTACCTTGGCTGTACACACGAAGTAGAGCTCGTAAAGTAATTGATGAGACTCTCACGCTCACAGCACCAGCTGAACAGCAGATCACTCACAATTCAACACCTCACAGAACAGGGTTAGCATTTACAAAATTAAAATGTACTCTGTAGCGTTCAATCTCAGGTAGAGCCACAAGCAAGGTAGTTTTATTTGTATAATCACGACGCAGACGGATGAACAGGCACCAAAACACAACAAAAGCAGAGAAATAAAGACTGCTGGCAAAAAAACATTAATGCAATATTATATTACATCACATATTTTTTGATGTAGCGCAATGAACTTCAATTTATTTGGGAGACCTGAAGGACACATAAAATGGATTTTGGTGTGAAAAACCATTTGTAATTATAACTACTGTTGACTACTAATTCCCACTGTTGTCCAAAAGCATCTACTGATATGAAATGCTTAAAAGGCAACACATTGAAATACTTTCAATTTTCATAACTTTTCAACATCGTCAGATATGATCCATTTCTATGTGCATTTGTGCAGTAAACATGGAAACACCATCGTCTTCTGCAGCGTCGATTCACCAATAAAACCTATTTAATTTTACCATTGACAGTGGTTGTAGATGCTTGTTTTAATGTTCACTTTATTTTATATTTTGCTGAAAAACTCACTTTTCAGTTTTCACTCTTCTGGTAATAATAATAATAAGAATAAGAATAAGAATAAAAATAAAAATAAGAATAATAACCTTTGAAGGTGCTCAGAACTTAAATGAAAATCTACATGATCAGGACAATATGTGTGTTAGAGTAAGTGGCGATAAATCACTTAGGAAAGGTTACACTAGAGACAAATTCCTATGAAAGTCCCAAAGTATAGTTCTAGGTCTTTAACCTCCTAAGACCTGAGAGTTTTGGCTTTTTTTAATTAAATAATTGCTTATATTGGAAACATTATGATCCAACAGTTTTTTCAGATGCATTCTTAAAAATTTTTATGGAATGTCATTTGCAGTGGACAGTTGTTTCTTTTTTTGGTTTTTTTGTATAAAGCTATGAATTTCTTGTCCTCATATGCAGACAGGAGGTTAAGGGTGAAAAGCTGAAAGAAACTAGGTTGAATGAAAGTTATAACAACATGCTTGAGTTAACCAAATAATCATAATATTATCTGTTCTGACTTGTAACATACTCTTTGAAGCATGCTGCTTATCCACACTACTAATATTCATTGAACATAGAATGCACTTTGTTTCATTGCTTCGAAATAATAGCTTTTTTTTCTTTTCCACTTTGCCCTTCATTGGAAATATTCAATCAGACTCAATATTCTGAACCCACTTGATATATTTCTGGCTTCCAATTCAGAAACCAGACTTTCTGTGCTTGATTAAACACCACTGAGGAGAGAAACTAAATGATGAATTGCAACGAGTACCATGGTTAAACCTGAACTGACCCCTAATGATGTGCTCTGTACCTGACTGATGACCAGAAACGGAACCTGACGGGCAGAACCACCCTGGGGGGCAGAGGAGGTCAGCAGATGTCTGAGCCCAGGAGGGACAGTAGGAACTCGGGTAACAAGTTTCACAGTCAGCCTCGGACTCAGCCCCAGTCCTCCCTAGGAAAGTGCCTGTATGAAGGAGACAAATTATGAGGCGAGTAAAAATAACTCTCATGCTACGTCTCACATACCTCACGATACAGACATACACACTTAAGAAGAGGGGCATTGCATAACTATGTCATTTGTGCACAAAATTGATGGCTCCATTTATTCACTTGGTTAAGTAGCTAGCCAGCCATTATGGCAGTTTTATTAGGCTCCCATTTGGTTTTACAACCTCCTCTGAAGTTGTAGATACATTAAACCACTATACTGTACCTCTGGGGGTTTTATAGCACTGCATACTTCCTTTTGAAACTACGCAATAAAATCAAGAGGTCACATAGTTCTTTAACAGAAACGACAGGATACTACAGTTGAGCAGCCATTCATGATACATGGAAACATGAATCATTTTCAGACAGATCAACATGTGTTCTTGGTACCTGGAGGACAGGGGCTTGGGTTTGAACTGCCTTCAGGACAATAGTGGCCCGCGGGACACAAATCACCATGGAACTGACCCGGGGTTGAATGAGGAAGTGGGGATGGAGATGTGGCATCCTCTGTAACCAAGACAACAGACCTTTATTGGTTGTCATTACTGATTAGATTAGTGAGTGGACTAAAAGGCCAGAGCCATTTGTGCTACCCCAAGGAGAAAAGTAAAACAAAGAGAAAGCAGCTTTCCTTTCCTGTGCCGTGAAGTCAAAGGCTATGATAATGTGTGATGCAAAAACAAGCAGTGTAAAAGAACATTTTACCTTCATGACTGATTTGCCTTCGTCTGCACTTCCCAAATACCATTTCTAAAATAACAACATATTTCCCTGCATGTATTAACTCAGCAAAAGGGCAAAAAGATGAAGCGTGCTCCGTGTGATATTACCCTGAGGTGTGGAGGTTCTGGATCCTTCTGTGCAATAAAACCCAGGCTTACAGAGCCCAGATGGAGAGGAAAGGCCAACCTCAGCACAATAATGGCCAGGCAAACAGGGCTGGCATGCTTCTATAGACTGTGCCCCTGGAAAAGCAAATTTATTTCAACTTTACTTTTCAACTCTTATTTTAATACAGAAGAGGCTTTCTTTCATTTAATATTAAAAAGTTACAAGTTAAGTGTTCAATCTTTAGTTGGAGCTCATGGTAAAGCTACAGAATGTCAACAAAATAATGCCTCTGGCTTCACCCTCCCATACAGCGACCACTAAAATAAAAGAAAAACCTGCCACTTCTGTAACTGCATCCCCTAAAATCTCCCCAAAATCCATACATACATGCTGAGCCATTAACAATCCTGTGTAGTTCATTTAGACTACTTCATTATGTTAAATGTCACCGGTAGGTATTGGTGTAGTAATTCAGTGTAACTTGTCACCCTCTATGGTGCTGAAGGTTCCAACAGGGCAGGGAAGTATGTAGCTGGTACCCTCAGGGCAGTAGGACCCTGTAGAGCAAAGGCCTCCTGTTGGGCCTTCTTCTGGCTGGGCAGACACAGAGCCTTGGATACAGAGGTAACTAGGGCCAGAGAAGTGATGAGGACAGGGAAGATGGAGAGGGGGGGTGTGGGAAATGATAGATGAGAAAGACAGGCAGAAAGGCAGAACAGGAGGGAAGTTTAATTATAGAAAGGAAGACAGAATTAAACAGAGACAGGATGTCATGTCGTTCATATCTCTCATAGTCTTTCAGTGAGCGTGCTCAGTTCGCCTGTGTTTACCCAGGGGAACAGTCTCCAGAGGGAGCAGCTAGTCCGGAGGAACTGCAGTATCTCCCCGGAGGGCAGAGCTCGCAGCCCGACTTATTGGACAAGCCCATCTGGTTGCTGAAGGTGCCAGCTGGGCATGGGAATGCTACACCAGACTGTGTTCCTGTAGATAAATAGCGTATAATATCTACAGATGGTCCAGGATTAAACATCACAGAACAGTTTATGACGACCATCCTCATCTTGATCATCTATAATGACCATTTACGTAATTAGTGAGCCATTTACTGTAGCAGCTATTGTTTGGGTATGCACACAAAACATGACTGTTATTTCAATGTTTCTGTCTACAGTATAAATGAATTGTTTTTATTTGGTTTTGGACATTTTTCTGCCTTCATTTCATAGCTGACAGTGACAAAGAAACTAGGGCAGAATGAGAGGGGAGTAATTGGCTACAAAAGTTGCCTGGACTGGACTGTGTCGACATAACCATTCAACTTAAGACCACACCAACACTCTATTTGTTGTTTTTCCAACCTTGCAACATTACTCCCTATATGTATCTTTAAAGTAAAGCCGGTCAACACTGCAAACTTAGTCGTGTACGTGTAAGCAGAACAATCCTGTCCTACCTGGTGGGCAGTACTGTCCTTTAGGACAAAGTGCGGGAGTGTGAGTCCCAGACACAAGCCCAGTGGCAGCATCTACGGAGCCATCACAGTAAAACCCAGCTGGACATTCAATGCACTCTATCTGTGGAAAGGTAAATCACAGTCATAATGCAACTGATCACTAAAACTAACAAACATTTGATTTGCTTGTATTTGAGAACATAAACTATAACTGCTAACAGTTCATAGAGATGCTTTTACATGCTTTTATTTTTTAAGCTTAAATCAACACATTTCATCCAGTTCAGCCACAGTATTGGCTTTAGTCCACCATCAGAGTAAACATATTTTTGATTCAGTATATCAACCAGACATCAGTGCTTTACAGTATGAGTGGGGGACAGAGGTCAGAAGGTTTATTTGTGATTTTTCTGTCCTCCTTAGAAAACATGATGCAACACAGTAAAAACTGCAATTTAGAATTCTGTACCCAATAGGATCATCAAACACAATGACATTACTCCATATTTTGCTTCATGACAGATTCTTATAGTTAGATTCTTATAAATATGACATATATCCAGAACTGGATGGTTTAATTTCTTCTACTGGGTGATATCTGTTCCCTAAACATGTGTTGTCAATAAATGTCTCTTGTTTAATTAATTCAGAAAGCCTCCTGAGTGTACAGACTTCAGTTTCTTTCTACACCAGCTCACCGAACAATTATCCATCAACTGTCTGGGTAAGACATAATACAGCTGGTGTATTTCTCAGCAAGCACGGAAGATATTATTCGCCCTAATCCTCCTCACCTGTTCAGGTAAATCCTGGTAAGTCCCTGACAAGCAGGGGACCTGTCTTTCAGATCCAGGGGGGCACATGCTTCCAGGAGAGCAGGGTATAGCACCCAAGAGACCACCAGCTTCCCTTCCTGGACAGTAAGAACCAGCTGGACAAATATGAGAAGGGAAAGAGAGCCCTCTGGTGACACACAGAAACCCTACAGAGGAAAAAAAAACCAAAAAAAAAAAACATTGTTAAGCAGTTATGAATACAAAATCACATTGTAGAGAGAGAACATTATTTAATAAATCAAATAATATAATGGAGGATTGGTCTTGGGGTGGATGAAAGATGTCCAGTTTAACACCTGTGTATGCAACACACATATATTAGTGCTAACCTGGAGGACATGGGAGGCAGTTGGACAGATGAGTGTTCTTGGTTTCATTGCTGTAACGTCCTAGGGGACAGGGCATTGGTGCTGCGGAGCCTGGGGGACAGTAATGACCTCGAGGACAACTGTCACCTGTCATCCCTCCGTCTTCTGGAGTGGGTGAACGAGCCCCAGACAGGCAGTAGTATCCTGCATTACAATAGCCTGATGCAACACCTTTCCCACGGGATCTACAGAATGAGCCTGATGTAATACAGAACAGAGAGAATTTCAGAGGAGGAAAAATGTCCTGAATTATCCTGCATAACAAGAACACAAAAAACAAGCATTTCACATTAAATTAATTCAATTAAATGGACACCAGTTGGACAGTCCTTTTTATCACCAGCTTAAGATGCAGTACAAATGTTATGTTTCTTTTGCCTTTGATGAGACGTAGCACATCTGTACCATACTATTTAGCTAATTAAATGTTTAATTATAATTTAGTGTCAAGGTCATAGAACTGAACAACCTAAGTTAACTACTTAACCAAACAGAAGCTCATAGACATTAGCAGTAAATTGTGTGTGACCTGGAGGGCAGGGCAAACAGTCCTGGACGTCTATCATCCGACGGTGGGGGTTGATGGATCCGGCAGGACACGGATTCTGGTGTTTGGACCACGTCCCGGCCGGACAATAATGGCCCACTGGACACTCGTAACTTCCAGACACAGAACCATTACTACTGACGGGACAATAAAACCTACCCAGCCAAAACAAGGATGGAGTAATTAACTTCCTACCTTCTGGTGAAAGTGAGAGAGCCTGATTAAATCCTACTTGTATCTGTGTTTTCAGTCTATATACATATGCATGAAACTTGTTTAGAGATGTAAACAGAAAAAAAAACGTACGGTAAGTGGAGCATATTTACAGCTCTTGAATAATTAACTGTGTTTAAATGCACAAACGTATAGATGTTTATGTGGACCGTGTGTGGCTGATAAGCAAGTTTACCCCTGGGGACAGATGCTGCAGCTGGCTCGGCCGTCTTCTGTACTGATGGTTCCCTGGGGGCACTGCTGAGGAACTACAGAGCCCTCAGAGCAGTAATAACCTGGTTATGTAGAGACAAGAGCCATGTAAGTGATGCACATTGAAACACACATATTCACAAATACTGACGTGCACAATCCGCGGGGAACAGGTTTGATTTCCAGTGTCAACGCAGCAGCTGCTTATGTGGAGGCCTATTAACCTGTCCAGTAAGCTAGCTCTGGATTATGGCTATTTTAGTCTTAATTCTGTGCTTCTCGTTTTCTTTTTTTAGTATTTCCTTTAGTATTTATATTTCTATTTCCCATCTAAATATCTCCCTCTACCAGTTTGCTTTCCTTCCGTTTGATAATATTCCGATGAGAGAAATTAGAATTGTGATGACCTTTCAGACATGGTCCCCCACGACTGTCTCTCAACGCAGGGTCAGGACGATCAGCCCCCTCCACACAGAGAAAACCTTTCCAGCACTTTCCTGAAGGCACTGAGAGCCCCACGGCGTCGCAGTAGTAACCAGGGAGACATGGCTGGCAATCCTCCTGAGAGGGAAATAAGAGAGAGGAAGACGGGGAGAGGGAGAGAGGCTGTAAGAAAATGACTAAAGAGAGACAGCCTCATCGATTTAGCATAGATATTGATTGGCTGCCACAATGAGCAAGACAGAGAATAAATTGTAAAGATGGTAGAGGAAAGCTTGCTTTAAAACTAATTGTGACAGACATGCATAGTATGCTACACATCTTTATTTATTTTAAGTAGAGGGAACAGTGTTGGAATGTGATGAACTACATATAATTAAATAAACTAGTCAGTGTGGTGATTCAATTGGTTAAGATAGTTTTTGCCATTTTTTTCAGCAGTTAATAACTAAACCTATTAAGTACTATACATTAATAGGCATTAGTACCTGTACAAATAAAAGATCTTACAAGAGATTTGTTTAAACCAATGTTAAAGCTAGTTCATTCTGTCTAAAAGACTGCAAGATGAAGAATATTTATTTATTTTTTAACTTTATTGTTTACCCTTTACTTTTTTTTAGTTGTTGCCAAATTTGGCTACAGTTTCTTCATGTAAAAATGTCTGAAATTTTGCAATTGTCATGTGACTTTCTCTACATTAGTATCACAATAACCAAGCTTTTCTCCCTATGGTAATTTTGCTATAGTTTAACTTCTTCCACTGTGAAGTAGTTGGTAGCTTCTAAATATGCTGACAGAGTAGTTTCCATAACACAACTTAATATCTGCATGAATATCCAAATCTACAAGTTTACGATTACAATTAAAATACAATAGTTCTGTAATTTTAAAGAAAATATTCTTCTCTTTCAGCTAAGTAATTGTGTAGGTGTGTCAATGGAACCTTGGAGCTTAATTTCGTGAGATTAGAAAATGTTCCACGTGGACAGGGCACAGGATGGACAGTGGCCTGGGGGCAGTAATGACCAGTAGGACATGGACCTCCCTCTCCTGGTGAAACACACAGAGAACAAGGCTGCCATTTGTCAAACCTCTTAAAATATAAATGCAACTGTCCAGCATCGGGCACTTTCTACATATTAGTGAATAAAAAAACTAAATTGTATTTGTAATATATGTGGACATTCATTACATAATCTGAGAAATCTTTTGAGTTACCTGTAGTCTGTGAGAAAGGTTGTGGGGAAATGTTTCCATGTGTACAGTAATACCCTTCCTGACATGGTCCAGTGACAGCGGTGCCATTTCTGGAAGAGCAGTAATGACCGCCGTCACACTGCTTGCACTGAGAGATGGACCAGTAGCCGAGGTCAGGGCCGTACGTTCCTTCTGGACAGCTTTTCAAGTCAAATCCAGTTCCTTCGGGACAGTAAAAACCTGCAAGACAAACAGACAGAGAGACTGAAAATGCTGAATTCATATATGACACATGCAAAGCCCACATTGTAGGGGAATCAACTCTTTTTTTATCTTTCTAAATTACTTATGATTTTACATTTATTATTATTTAAAACAGTGTGTATTCCGATAAGATATATATTCTAATATCAACATTTATGAATATGACTTATACACATAAAACGGCAAATGACACACCTGCTGGACAGAGGTAAAGAGAGCCGTACACACAGTACCAGCCTGGCAAACAGGGTTCACACTGAGTAGCATGTGTAACAGCTACATAAGTCCCTGGATCACAGAGCACAGGTCGAACACTTCCCTCTGGGCAGTAGTAACCCTCAGGGCAGGGTCCTCCGGTAACTCCGTCAGTAGGGGTGGATGTGACGGCGCCCTCTACACAGTAATACCTGCATGGGAAACAATGATAATTATAATGATAGCTGGTGTTCCGTGTTATGTATCAAGTTCACAGGGGTATGCTGTACCCTCCACTGCAGGGTGCAGTGGGTTCAGTGAGGCCTGTAGTGTCACAGTAAAATCCCCCCAGACAAGGCTTGCAGTCTGTGTGGCTCTGCAGGCCTGAGCTGTTAGACCAGGTTCCCTCGGGGCAGGTCACAGGAGCTGTGGTACCTGTAGGAAGAACAACCAAGCATCACTGCAACGTCAGTAAACAGACCAGTAAAAAGATGATTTAAACACTGCATCAACAATAGAGGTAAAGTGTTAAGTAACATGCAGTAATATAATATGACAACGGGGAACAGTTTGGTGTGTAAGCAGAAAGGAAGTCCTAGTAAATAAGTACGCAATGCACCACAGAGTCAAATAAAATCCAGCTACTACAGCAGCATATCTAAATCACAGGTCAGTGCCCCTAGTCAAAGAGAACAAGAGGTCAAATTTATCTTAAGGAAACGGTATCAAATATTACAAGATAAATGTTGTCAGAATTTCCTGTAGGCTACCAAATGGTAATTAGCTTGAATAAAAGATTGCAGCCCTAGAATATAGAGGGTAGATTGTTAATACTCTCAAGCCGTATAAATTTGGTTAAATTAGCTTATAAAACAAGCTACAGCAGTGAGTTACAAAAAATATTTCCGTATGAATTGTAAAAATTGCAACTTTATAGATTTAACGAGTCTCATTACAGCTCTACTGAAGTGGCTGCTGGTGGTTGATTGTTTATCGAGAGAGAACACAATAATAACCTGATGGGCAGTACTGGCCGGGTGGACACAGGGAACCTGAGGGTCCATCCAGAGGGCTTGGAGAGGACGCTCCCTCTCTGCACCAGTAACCTGCATGACATGGTCCTGTTGTAGCAAAATAAAACACATTTAGTCACATCACCAGCCATATGCTAGATGTGGAAACTTTCATGTTACACCAAATTATGAAAAAACATGTTTATCTCCACTGCAGATGGTGTTCTCTTAACCAGGCTTTGAGATATCCATCAGAGTGACAGGTATCTCAAAACTTGGCAAAATAGTAAACAGTAGATATTTGCATGGCAGATAAGAGGGGAAATATATAAGAGGAGAGCTTGCTTCCTTTCGCTCTCACCTGCCGGCTCTGAAAGTCCCAGAGAAGGACAGTACTGTCCAGCAGCACATGGCAAGCATCCTTCACGACTGTCTGTGAGCTGTCGGGGGTTGAAGGAGCCTATCGGGCAGGGATGCTGGTTAGCCAGGGAGGTACCTGCAGGGCAGTAATGTCCTTTGGGGCAGGGCCTCAGTAAAGAACCATTTGCTAGACCCAGTCTCAGATCACAGTAATAACCTTGGAAAGAAAGACATGTACAGCATATGCATCTTAGTGTATTTTCTAGGGCTGGGCGTATCGATCTAAATATCGATAGTATCGATACCAAGGTGAGTATTGGTATCGGATCGATACTAGCGTGATGAG
>JAPQRQ010000006.1:19969115-19989799 GCA_037367365.1 Apogon talboti | reverse complement strand
CTTTACATGTGATCTGAGAATAAATCATCTGAACCAAGAGAGAAGTTGTTGGTCCTCTGATTCTGCTCTTGAAGCTTTCAATCTGAAAAACGCTACCAATTACCTGCTGGACATTGAACACACCGGATAGTACACATGGTGGAATGGAAGCCTGGGAGGCAGTCGTTACACACAGTGTGATTTAAGTCAGGCTCCTTTCCAGGCTCACACTACAAAACAAGAGGCAGAATAAGACACAATAAATAAGACAGAATCTCTCAGTGTTTATTATTAAGAAATAACCAGTTAATTAGGACATTTTGCATTTTTGGTTGAGTATAACAACTAAAATGTCTCTTCCAATGTTACCTTATAAGGGAATCCAGAGGTACAGATGGAGTCTATCGGACAAGTCAGACAGTGAAGGACGCCCTCAGGAGAATGTTGGCCTGGGGGGCATAAAGAGAGGGTCCCATTGTCTTCATCACAGGAGAAACCTGCAGGACACAGCCTACAGTCCACTCTATCTTCTGAACTGATCAAACCTGGAAAACAAGGCTGCAATATACAGACACAAGCAAAATCATAGCATGAAAGAAACAGTACCTGTAAAAAAGACGACCTGATATTTGGATAATTGCATTAGTTTATTATAAGTAGCATTTCACTTATCATAATGAAGCAGTCAATCACAAAACTTTTTTTCCAATTCTCACAATTTAACTTTTCAACAGTGGTGGAATGAAACTAACCAAATTACTTGAGAGCAATTTTGACATCCTTGTACTTTTCTTTTCTGCTATGTTATACTGTACTTGTCCTCCATTACATGTTTATTTAATAGCTGATGTTATGACATGATGTGGAAGTGTTCACAGTATCTAAATTTACACATTGGCTTACAATTTGATACTAGTATATTTTACAATGAAGCAACTGGGAATATTTCTACTTTACAGTACATTTTCTAACAATAATTCTATAGTTTTAGCTTACATTTTTAGTCCAGGACTTTTACTTGTAATGGAGTATCTTTACCACCATGGCAGTCCTGCTTTTACTTCATTAAATGATATGGTACTTGCCCCTTTACCTCTCAAACAGATGACAGTTTTAACTTCATTTGACTTATTAGTTCCACTTGTAATATTCAGCTAGGAAAAAAATCTCCCAATACATCAGATTAATTTGGGAAACCGGGCAGTCAACAGTGGATGATTTATTTTTTTTAATCTATATGTTCCTTTTTCCATTGCAGAAATGACAAATAGATAATAAATAGATAAATAAAACTGCAGCAGCCACCTTTTTACACTGGTTTATTACCTTGCAGTCACTGATACTGCTTTTCCCAGTGTAGAGGTTGAATGTTCCTGCAGGACATCGATGAGGTGCAGATACATTGCCAAGACAACTATATAATAGAAACATATTCTTAATAAAAATACAGTTACATTATCCACTATGTACTGTAACTGAACTGAACCCATTTAAGCTTTGTCACTGTTTTTACTAAAAACATCATCCTGCAAAAAATATGCATTTCCTTATTGTGTACAAGTCGATAATTTCAAAGATGGTTCATGACTTACTAATGACCAGATGGACACTCCAGGCAAAGCTGATGAGAGAAATATGTTCCTTCTGGGCACTGACCAAGGTCTGTGTCTTCAGTGAGGAGGAGGTCTCCACTCCCTTCAAGTAATTCTAATACAAATACACACCAATGTGTTTGAATGCATGATCAAAAAAAACCAAACATTTTTTTTAATCATTTTTTTTAACAGTGATTTCTCTTACCTGATGCAAACCCAGACTGTGTACGCTGCAGAAAAATCCACAAACAAGACAAACAAAGCAGATGTGTAACTTTCCATGTCCACATTGTTAAAGCTCCTACTAAAAATGCAGGTTTGTTTCTATATTTTGATTTGATTTTGATTCGCTGGGACAGCGGCCTTAGCAAACGTGACTGAAGACATGAAAGTGAGAGGGCCTCAGTCCCTGAAAGTGAAATAAGAGCACGTAATGAGATTCCCAGCTGAATGCTCTTAACTGATAATGGTGTGCAATGATCTTCTGTAACTGTATCTTTCACTTTCATAATGCATGAGTACGTGCTAAAGCTAACCTACATATTGTCTCTGCTGGTGGATCTATTTAATTATTTATGCTACTTGTGTCATTCACTTAAAGGTTATAAAGATATAACCTCTAGATGGTTATAACATAGATTAAAAAATATCATATCACAATTGCTTTTTTGGGAATGAATCACATTAATCTAGTTGCTAATATGAAATACTTTACTACATCTAAAAGAACACCTTGTTTATCAAATGGTTAAATAAATGCCACTTGACAAAGATTCATGCTGTTGTTCAAGCACTGAGTGAGAGGCAGTGCATTTGCAGATACATGTGTCTGCAAACCACATTAACCTTTACTGAAGGTCTTTTGTAACATGCATGCTTTACAAATAGGAGCAACACTTTACATTAGCTTGCTTATCATTTTTCTCAAGTTTTGTTTTTATCCATGGTGTATTGTTTAAGTTCAAAGGTGTTTTTTCAATCAAAATATCAACTGAAATTTCCAGGAAGCCAGGTGCAATGGAAATGTTCTGAATTATTTTTACACAGTTCTTGAATCCTGGTATACCACTTCCTGTGTGAACCCTACAGTTGGTGCATATATGTGGGTATTTGTGCGTAATGCTACAGTTGCATGCATTGCTTGTTATTCAGATTACTTGAGTGCATGTTTTGACAGCAGGGACCAAAAAAACAGGAGGATCAACAATGGTTTTAGTTCACTTTACATGGTTCTTTCTTTTGGCAAGCCAAGGTAAATATATGTTTAAATTTGTTGTGTAGCCCACATCAATGGATGGATCCTATATAGACCTGTACATGTACATCCATGTGTGTAGGCCTGTTCTTCACTATATGAATCAACAAATTTGCTCTGTGCATTTTATATTATGTTATGTTTATACTAACTTTGTCTCTAAAACTTTGTATCTGCAGACCTTGTGACCTGTGCAAACACAAAGATGACCGTAGAGTTAGGGGCCACGCTTACATTAAACTGCACATACAATTGCTCCTCTGGATTTGTTCGAGGCTGTTGGAAGAAAACACCGGGCAATTCTGTTTGTCTTGGCCAAGGCAGTGTGAGCCAAGGCATCTTTTGTACCGTCTCACTCCATCTGTCGAACGTCTCCATTAAAGATCTGAACTCTACCTACACATGCTTCACAGAAGCTAAAGATGACCCAAAACTTCCAATAAAGATGGAACGTACTGTATTACTACTTCAAGGTAAGAAAATCTTATAGTAACCTTGACAATTCCTTAAGAAGTCATATACACTGTATATACATTTATAGAATTATTAAATTTCAATGAAACATTTTTTCCAGAACGAACAAGCTCCAGAGGCTGGACAGTTACCCATAAAAACGATGTTACAAACAGTAAGTATGACACAGTGACTCAGCCCTGTGTTTCCATGTGTAATATAGAACTGTATGTCCGATATTCTAATTATGCAATACTTTTTTTTTTTAAATTTAAATTCATGATGCTCCTTCCAGTGTCTCTCCCAGCTATGCCAAAAGATCCAAGCGGAGGTGAGTTGGCATGTATTGTGAATAATCACTCACTAAGAGATTTATTACTGTATTAATGTGTCAATACAAATCAAGGTAATTTTGTTGTTTCCATGATAACAGGAGAATTCAATGGAATGAAGGTTTTGGCAGCAGTTACTGTCGCAGTGGCTATAGTGCTTGCAGCTTTGGCTATTCACCTGTGTCTGAATTGCAGCAGGCAGAGCTGGAATGGTAAAGGTGATGACAAGGATTATTGTGGTTTAAACACACTGTATGCTGACTATTAAAGGTCGGCTGCAATTTCAGAGAAAAGGGCAATAAGGACACATTTATCTTTATGTCGTTACAGGTCAGCCTCTTGTTTCCATGTCGGGGTGAGTGCAAAGTATATATGAATTTTTTTTGGGGGGGAAATGTATTAACTTCTAATCTAATCAATTCATTTTTGGTCAACGTTTTATTATTTTTCTACTTGATAATTGTAGCTCACCACGGCCGTCTCCTACTGTTCTGCCACCAGTAAAGGGTAAACATTCACTATAATAAAAATAAATTGCAACAGCTATGTTTCACAAATGCAGTTGTACCATTTCTATCTGTCATTTCCCCCAGGATCACTGTCAACACAGAGTGAAAAACTGACACTGAGGATTCCAACTCCAGGTGAGGCCGTGTGTGGATGTGAAATACGCCTTTGTGTCTGAACAACTTTACAATTGAAATAAGAATAATTACTGAAAATTAAATCATCCCTTTGACCCAGATAACGAGAGCGACACTGAAGTTCCCTACGCTGATATAATGATCACCGTCCGAGGTGTGAGCACACCGGAGCTCACTCAGGTTGACTACTTGAATTGTGCAGAGCAAAAAGAGGTAAAGGACAACGCCACCGACTCCACATGTTTTAAAGCGTCATTACAGCAAATTTAGGACAGACTACTGTTTTCTGACTCAGCCTGGATGTCTCGACTTTGAGAGTCCCTTCAAACAGTACACATAATGCAAATAATATATCACCTTAATGAATAAGTAGTTATGCTATTTTTGTGCAGTTTGCTAATCAAAAGAAGATATAAAGGATGTGTGTCTGAACAACCTTACAATTGAAATTATAGGCATAGTCATCATATTCATTCATCATGAATATGTACTAGGTAGCACTCACTCTAAATTATGCTTCACATATTTAATTACAGTATTGGCTTTATTACATTTAAAATGGCCAAATTATTATGTTATTGGCAGGTATTTTGTCATTGGCCATTATTACATTGTTGATTTCTACGCAAACAATGTAGGGCTGAAAAACAAGAAGGCCTTCTCTGTTTTGGCATATTTTTAGCACTTAATATGATATGTAATGTATATATTTTACACATTATAGAGATAGAAGATTTGGGTTAATAGATACATAGACTATAAAGGTTTGTGGTGCACTAAAAATGAAAATTTTATTGAGGTTCTAAATGAACTGAACATTGAAAAACCTGAACATTAGGCAACTCCAAATAGGCTACGAGGTTATTTATGTTTTATTCCAGGGCCTTTCTATTACAGGAGACTTACAGTTGTACTCAAAAGTTTACATACCCTGACAAAATGTGCATGGGACGGTCTTGGATGTTCCAACATGACAATGACCCAAAACACAAGGCCAAGTCGACCTGTCATTGGCTGTAGCGGAGAAAAGTGAAGGTGAATGCCATCTCAGTTTCCTGATCTCAGTATCATTGAGCCACTTTGGGCAGAACTCAAACATGCAGTTCATGCAAGACAGCCCAAGAACTTAAAGGAACTGGAGGTTTTTTTGCCAAGAAGAATGGACAGCTTTACCATCTGAGAAAATAAAGTGCCTCATCCACAACTACCATAAAAGACTTCAAGCTGTCATTGATGTTAAAAGGGCCAATGCAGAGGATTAAGAACTAGGGTATGTATGTAGGGTCATTTGGATAGTTTCTATTATCAGTATGATTTAAAAAGAGCAAACACATTTGTGTGATAATAAATGGCTTCACCCAACCACTAACCACGAATGACAGAAAAGTTTTTGTATTATCATTCATATTCTCTGAAAACTGGCCAAAGAATCATAAATTCTGCTAGGGTATGTAAACTTATGAGCACAACTGTACTAGTAGTCCATATGAATTTAACCTCTTTTAATTATTCATACACATTTCAACTTGTTCAGATTGCAAATCGATCATGTTCATTGACTATTATTTAAACTAAACAAAATAAACAATGCTTCCACTTTTACACAGGCCTACTCCAAAACCCAGTGTTTTGTGTCATTTAACATGAATGTGTTGACCTAAATGTCTAATGCAGCCTTCCTCTTGCTCCTCTTCCCTCCCAGTGGTGGGGGGGTGAGTGTCGGCCCCACCTGCAGGCCTCACGCTCAGCTGATCGGCTCCACGTCCCGCAGTCCAGAGAGGTCAGCCGCAAAATGAGCACAAACTCAGAGTACGCTGTCATCACATATGCTTGACTGAAGAACGTCCAGCTGTTGGAAATAACCGTAAACACGGCTTGTATTGTTGCTATCTGGCTTATAACGCTGTTTTATGCTTGTCGTGTCTGTATTTTGAGTAATTGTGTCTTTTATACCCCAATAAAAGTATTCGAGTTTATTGACGTTTGAGCCTCGTCAGTTTCCGTAGTTAGAAATGTTGCTTAGAAACCGTCGACAAATAAAACACAGTTCAACTCCGCTGCACCACATCAATTAAACGGTAAAATATCCTGGAAAAACTTATCCTGAGAAGTGTCATAAAGTGTCATCGCAGCAGTTAGCGGCCTAAAAATGTCCGTGCCTTTCTCCAACACCCACCTGCGTGTCCCTCGTGGGTTTGGGACCATTCTGGAAGGACTGGCGAGAGAAGTTCTCCGAGACCAGCCAGAGGACATCCCTAAATATGCTGCAGAGTACTTCGAAGCTCTGCTGAAACAAAGAGAAGGTAAACGCTATGTAAGCACAGTTAAATAAGACATAAGATATTCTAAAAGCTGCCAAATAAACAATTAGCCTCCTCTATGTTTTTACTTGAAGACAGTGGCATGGACCCAGCTGAGTGGGCTGCCAAACTAGAAGACAGATTCTATAACAACTATGCATTCAAGGTGAGTTTAACATTAAATGAAAATACACATTACTGCTACTTTTATTATATGTAATTCCATTTTATTCTGCACATTATTTACAAAACTTGATTTTTTTCCCCCCATTCAGCAGACAAGTCCTGAGATCATTTCCAAGTAAGTTTCACCTCAGGTACAACAAGAGGAACACTGACAGGCCAGGGACAGGATGGACAAGAAAGAAGAGACAGAGAGAGATGATAAAGAGAGAGAGAGAGGAGAATAAAATATTTTGATCAGATCCATTGCTAAAAGGTTTATATCTGGAGTCATGTAATTTTGCTCTACTTATATTCAGTAGACATGTTATCAGTTGTTTATTTTACTTAACCAAGTTTAAACAAAATCTGAAAATAGATAAAGCTCACAAAATTGCATCTGACCCTATGTTACCTTCATTAACCTCTTGCCACGGGGAGGAATGACCCACTCGCAGACTCAGGACTTAAAACCAAAAATACAGTCTTTATTGAGTCCCGGATTAGTCCAATAACACAAGGTGGCGTGCAAAAGGCACGTGAATGAAAGTTATTAAAGCCACTGTAAATAATGGTGGCTAGATAGCCCGGCCGACTGGGAGCTGGAGAGAGATGCCGACCGGTGGAGGATTCAGTTGGAGACGTGAGGAAAGAACCGACAGGAGCGCAGGGGAGAGTGACAAATAAATAGACGGCAGGAATAAGGAACAGGTGTGTGAGAAAGATGAGTAACAGGTGTGTGGAGTGGAAAGTGAAATGGAGGGAAAGTGAGTGGACGTGACACCTCTGCATCCCCAGGACCAGTGATTACATACTGAGTCCCAGTTACACTTCATCTATCAAGAATAAATTACATTGTCAGCCATTTCATGAGAAGAGGTATCTTATTCCAACTTTATGGGTGACAGTGTATAACATCCCCTCACATGTTCTCAGACATCCTTAAAAACAAATACACAGCATATTATTCCTAGTCTGTTTATGTGTGCCCATGGTCAGTAGTGAACTCCCTAAATTCTCAGTCTGTGTTAATTAACATACAGCTGTGAGTGGCTTTTAGCATCAGAAATGGAAAAAATAAACACCCTCCACTGAAAATAACACATATCTGCTATCATATCAACAGGCTCTATCATAGACTCACTCATAGAATCACTCATATAAAAATTAGACTGACCGTGTATAACATCAGTGTGTCCCTATGGGCTTAATGATTACTTTAGTGACAAAAATGCTGGTGTAATGTTTGTAGTTGATGAATAGCATGCATTAAGTGACTAAATATATAAACATTTACATCTATGGGCTCCATTCATGCACCAATTTGGCTTTCGCTTGTTCTGACAGCTTGACAGGGATCTGGTGCCTAGTTACGTCGGATTCAACAGGAGTGATTTTAAGGAGGGACTCAGCGAAGGGTCAGTTTTCATAATCACTCTACATACTGGTACACAAAGTTAGTTGAAGAATATCAATCTAGTCGCTCAGTTATGTCATATGTTTAAAGTTTTTCATCACTGAGGACCAGAAGTGACACAAAATCAGCTTACTGTGTTAAGCTCTGTTAGGTCTGTGAAGTGTAAAAAGGGCGAGGAGTGACAGACGAGAGGCCTTCTGCTGCAGCGAGATATTCACAGGTTCCAGATGAATCCTAGAGAGGCATGACATATTGCTAATTTGAAGAAGCATTGCATTTTACCACCATCATTTTCTACTCGTCTTTCATGTTTCCTTTTAATTGCTGGTTTTTAGAGAAAAATCATACGTGTCCCAAACTGAAGATGAATCCAGTCCTTCGGAAGAGGTGCCGTCTCTCAATCCCGACACCAAACCTAACGAAGAGGCCGATTTAACAGAAACTACAGACGAAGATGAAGAAAGACGCATTATTCCGCAGGAGGAGTCAGTTGCAAATGTAGACTCACATAATCTGAGCGGGACAGAAGACAAACAAGACCCAACAATAACTACAGTTAATCAAGATGACAATGAAAATGATAACAGCACATTTTCAATCCAAATGTCTCACTCTGAATTAGAGGCCTCTCAGTCACGATCATTCAGTGGGACTGCAAATATAGATGTGTGTGCTCAGGAGTTGGGAGAATCAGAAACTGAAAGACAAACATTTCATAAAGATGAGACTGAAGATGATAATGAGGACTTTATGGACTCAGAGGGAGAAAAAACAGTGGGAGAAGCAGCGAGAACACCAGAGGAGGCTGCAGCTATTGAAGAGCACAGTGACGCACTCGCTATTGAAGAGGAAGACGCAACATCGCAACTCAAAGAAACTATTCTACAGTCTCAATTAGAAACAACAGAGGATAGTCATCAAGAAGCAGAACATCAGACAGAAAACATAAAGGAAGACGAGGTAACAGGAAGTGAAGCTTATTCTGGGGAAACAAATGAAAGTGTAGCTCCTGCTGAGGATGATTTAGATGATAACTGTAGAACAAAGGAGGAATCTTTGGTTGAGATTAGCTTTGAAGATGTTCCAGAGGCCCCGCAGATTACAGAGTCTGAGGAGACACAGCAAGTGGTTGAAAGTTCAGAGGAGTTACATGGTGAGAAATCAGAGGTGCAACAACATGAAGAGTCTGAGGTTCCTGCGGTGATAACAGCCGAAAATGTATCCGGTGCACAGGACAATGATGAGCCTAAAGTGGAGGGGGGAGAAATGGAAGTTAGCTCTGAACCAGAGGAAATGGACAGTCAGCAGGAGGCATCTGATATGACAAAAGAGAACGTGGACTCCCATTTAAATGATAGCGATCATAATGAGATGGGAGAAGGTGTTAAAAACATCAGCACCACACATCAGCCCACCACCGAGACAGAGAATGTGGAGGATCAAAATACTTCAATTATTGACGATAATGAGAAGATAAGTGATGGCGAATCACACCAGAGAGAGGATTCTCAAACAGAAACAAATTCAGATGACCCCGACTCCGCAGAAGCGAAAGACACAGTTGGAGAAAATAAAGAAACCACAAATACCGAAGATTTTGACACAGACGAGCAAGAAATGAAGGATCCTGAAAATAATTTATCACCAACAGCTCAGTCGAATGTAGAAACAGTTGGATTGCAGGAAGAGAACAAAACTTTGGACTCAAGTGAACGTGATTTAACAGAGGAGAAGGAAGAGGAGCCGCAGCCAGAGGATACGCTGGAAGAAAAAGTGGTCACCTCACTGGAGCCAAATTCGGAAGAAGTGGAACTCGGAGAAGAAATTAAAATGGACACTGAAGTACTAGAGAAGAGTGAAAAGTGGGAAGAGGGGAGCATTAACCCAGATGAAAGTTTAGAGCAGACTGTTACTCATGACCAAGAGGAGCAGCGGTCACATGGGTCTGAACAGGACGCCGTACAGCCTGAGGAGGAGAGTAATGACAAGGTAAAGTCTGTAGATTCTCATCAATGCAAAATACAATACATCACTGACTCCCTTTTATATAGTAAAATACACATTTGCATATGATTAACAATATATATATATTTTAGGTAAATGACCAAAATTCTCTAACTATGATAAAGTTAAGGATACGTGTACATCCAGTTTCAGACAGGGGTATTTTTAAGGTAGGCTACAGTCTGCTGTGTTCTCATTTCTCTGTCAGGTAGCCTATATAAATAAACTCTTCAAGGGCAAATCTGATCATCTGTGTCCCATACTTTTATGCTTCCCTGGACTCTCCAGAGATAAGCGTGTAAATATTTCCAGTCTATTTTCTGAGCGCCATACTGTACAGTTAGTTACATATATATATAGTTGATAAAGTCTAAGTGCAGTGAAACAGGGTCATAATCATAATAGTCTTAAAAAAAAGGTTTGGAAAATGCAGTACTAAGTCTAACAATAGAACATAAATGATCTCTTTGCTCACATACAAGCACTTTAATGATGCCGTTTGAGGCCGCTTCTCTGCTGCATGGTCATAAAACAGTAATACTCTGCACCAGATCTAGTAAGACTCGTCTCTGGAGGCGCCACAGCTTCCACAGATTTAAACTTGCTTTGGTAATCTGTCATCATAAAAGACCGACTGAACAATTTGCCTTGTGAATTAGGCCCTTAACATTTTTTTTAAATTTATTTTTTTTACTGCTGTCACAGTTAGCCCGTCTGATTTGTCTGGACCAACAAGGTTCCAAACACGGAGAGAGGGAGTGTAGGAAGAAGTCCTAACAATGTTACCATGGTAACTCCTCACCATCCTGCTCTCTCTTAGTGCCGTCATGGAATTAATAGGAGACGGTGATGCTGATAGTTGCTAGGCACCATCTGTGTCAGCTATCTACCTTTAAAAGCAGTTTATAACTGACTGAATAAAGCAGAGTAAAACAGCACTTTTTGTATTTTGGAATACAGCGCCTTTCTTTGTACTTTGCCTAAGAATGTTCTATAAACTGAAAAACATGTACCACAAAGCTGTACAGTATATAGGCCATCTGTTCTCACAGTGACCTAGCTGCAGCATCTCAGACCCAAATCTAGTCCTTTCTATTTTCATTTTTATTTAGAAACCTTTTATTTACAAGTTAAAAAACAGCTCAAGTGCTATAATCATCTGAGGAAGATGAATATAGCGTCAGATACAGTAGTGATGAGACTCATTTGAGGGAAGTTTTGATTGATTACAGTTAATTTAATTACACTAATCATTCCTATAAATTAGAAAAAAGTGAGTTGATTGATAAAACAATGTAATCACATTCATCTTAGTGAGATTAGTCTTGACGCAAGCCATTTTTTTTAAGTGATAACACATTGTTTGTATGCTTGGTAAACCATTAGGAGAGTGTTAATGCCAGAGATATAACTCAGATAAATGGATGTTTTCTGTTTCTCTCTCTCTCTCTCTCTCTCCGTCATGTCTGTGAGGCTGGCAGAGGAGTGTGGGCGGCCATACCAGCTGGGATCAGAGGGATGGAGAGTGCTGTTAGCTCACTCTGAGTCTAATAAATTTATAACACCTCCTAGTGTAAAACAGTCCAAAATGCTTACACAGTTTTATCTTCATGCTATTAGTAGAATTTGAAAGTCAGCGTTTATTGTTTTATGACCATCTGTCTTTAACATAGTATTTCTATGTTGGTCATTTGTTGTTATTTGTGGGCTTTATTATTGTAACATGGCAACTTGTGTATTTAAATAATTCTCGGTGCATGTGGTTGCCGTTTAGCGCGTTTCTAGTTCATCTCCAGGCTGTATAGATCTACCATCCTCACTTGTGTCTGAACTGTCAAACTTCACATGATCGAAAAATAGTCTTCCTACTCTGCATACTTCAGCCTTTACACATTGAATGTTGAAATGAGGTCTGCTAAAGGTCTAACATTAATGTGATCACAGTAGGTCAGCAACCTTAATGAGACTGAAAAGATGGAACACATGCTGTCATGTTTGTAGGAGGTCTCTCTTTCCCTCCCTCTCGCCCTCCCTCTTTCTTCCTCACTGACTGTATATCTCTCTCTCTCTCTCTCACTCGGTGCGTGAGCGGGTGTTACTGAACATACAGTGATTGTTAGTAAGAGCCAGTCAGGCATCTGTATTTTACCGGAGAATCATTTAGGAGATCTTTGTTTGTTCATACCAGCCATAACAAGTCATACTAGGTCATCTCACCTGAAGACTGAAGTGATCTCTGAGAGTAAGACATGGACTGTCACAATGTAAGTACGAGCTTCAGATGAACTTTGTTAAGAGGTTTAATTTTTTCTTTTTTGTTTGGTAGATGCACACAGATAAATGCATGTTAACTGGGTACTGCTTGTTAGTAGTAACTGGTGTTGTAGAGCAGTATATTTTCAGGTGTGTTTTAAAAAAGGTATCCTGTGTTGACTCACAAATGGTAAATTTCGTTCACATGAGCTTTAAGCTGCAACTAGTTTTCAGCATAAGTGGTTATAATGTTACATAAGATTTGCACCAGCACATTTTTCAGATTAAGTCTAAAAATGCTGTAGCAATAAAAACAACAAAACCCATAAGAAGGTGTGTAGACAGTAAAATTCTCTCCAGCAGTCCTGCATCTCTGCTTCTGCAAAATCACTGTATTCTGGCTGCTCAGGGAGCAGTCAGACAGAGAGGCTAATGCTGGCTGAACAGGTGGGTGGTCACACTCCCACACTGGAGGGGTTTCACTGGAGACATGATGCTGCTTCACCAAGGTAGTGGGATGACAGTGGGCTCATTTTGTGGGCTGCTTTCGTATGAAATGTCTGTTTCCATAGGCAAAGTGTGGCATGTAGCTGATGTGTTCAACACGGAACCTGAATTGTTGTTTACATAACTCATCAACAGCGATGGCGCTATTCCACTGACACTTTATGACAAGCCAGGATTTCTTTCTCCTCCGCCCACCCTATGTTTCCTTTGGGACAGTGGGGCTGCACTTTCAGTGACTGTATGAGCTACTGATGTTGACTGCAGCACCATTTTAGCTGGGTCATCCTTTTCTACCTTGGTTACAGAGCAATAGTGCCCCTGAAACATGATCGTCCCACCATATAACCAGTTTTGTAAAAATGAAAAGATCTGAGATGTAATATATATAAAACCTTTTAACTTTGAAAACTCAGATTGGTATAATTTCTGCAAAATACAGTGGTCTATAGTTATTTGCAAAAGATGCTGACTCAACCGTGTTTTCTCCCACAGTGTATTTAAAAAAAAAAAAAAAAAAAAAAAAGAATTTTAAGGTTATTGACCTCCTGAGAGCTCCAGTAAAGTTATGAAAACAAGGGAGAGTCACGTTGCAACAAACACACACAGGTAACGTTACTTCTGCTTTTCGGTCAGCAGGAGGAATGCAGCCGGCCCCAGGAGGAGGAGGACATCATGGACATCCCCCTGGACGACCCCGAGGCCAACAGGGCTGCTGCCAAGATCCAGGCTGGATTCCGTGGACACATGACCCGTAAGAAGATGAAGCCGGAGGACAAAGCAGAAGGGGAGGAGGTGAGCAGCACTGGGGAGGTGCTCAACGGCAGCCAGGGGGACACAGGTCAGTGGTGTAGAACCAGGGGATAAGACTAGGTCACATAATGCCGTTAAAGAGGGCATTATGGCTAGTGACTGTAAGGATGGTAACCACAGTGGCGGACATGAGGTAAGTCAAGAAACATAAGTTAAAGTAAGGACATAAGTTGCATAGTTTCATATGAAGTGTAGAGAGTGTAAGTTTGATTTTTATATGTCCTACAGGCTTGTCATTTCCATCAGTTCTCTTTTAAGATATATAATGCAGAAACACCAATAGAGTTACTGTTTTACACAGTAGGTAAAGAACTCATTTGAAAAGCTATATATTATTAAATACACATATTAGAGGCCCTCATGAGTTGTCCCAAGTGTGATTAATGCGGTGCATAACTGAGTGACTCATTTAATTACCCCATAGGCACTCCAGGAACAGATGATTGAATCTTTCAATTACTTCTTCTGTTAAACATGTTATAAATCAATCTGATTGTAAGTTTGCTTTTAAAATTGCTTAAGAAAGCTTGGATTACTTTTAAAATGTCAAGCTACTGTTATACAAACCAAAATTAAACATTGCATCGTTGTATTAAACTTATAACGACACATTTACATCAGAACACCTACATACATTTTTATGCGTGGAGCTTGGAGCGTACTGTCAATCACAACACATATGAATCAGAGGCGTTTTTGTTGAACAGGCCTGTAGTCCTTAAAAATCTGTCTTTCCCTTAGACAAAGCTGCATTTTCTCCTGTAATGTGGCTGACACAAGGGATCTGGTACGTCAAATGATTTTCCCTAACCCAGTTGCTGGCTGCCTTGCATCCTTATGTAGGAGATGTATTTATAACTCCAGGTGCATTAGGAACAGTATATGCTTCAGAGGGCCAAGCAGAATTAATGGACCTGTCGGACGGAAACCGAACATCCTGAGCACCTCCCATTGGGGGAGACCCCCTTTTTAAAGGAAGTGGGTTTTTTTGAGTTTATAGCTACAGCATCCTTCAGCTTTGCGTGTTTCACCAAAAAAATAATAAATAAATAAATAAATATAATGTGCAAAACCTTGAATTCTTAAAAAAGTAATTCATTAAGTTGTAACTCATCAAGTTTCTTCCAGGGCTTTTCACAGTAGATCCACCCACATGTAACCTTACATGTTGTGATAAAGTATTATAGCTTTCACCCTTGACAGATCATGTATAACAGTTCTTTCAAGGCTCTGCAGTGCTTAACTACGCCTTGCTTGTTTCTGTTTTTAGAGACAGGAGGATCGGGGGCAGTAGAGAGAGACGACACATCTGTGCCAGAGCAGTGACGCCCCTGTCCTGACCTGGATGAACAGAAGGAGGGGAAGCAAGGTAGCGAGAGATGGCTGGCAGAAGCTGGCAGGGCTGGCTTTCAGGCACACCTTTTTACCCCAGGAATCATTTTCTTTTCAACACAAATTAGCTGTAGAAAATGAACAGTTTTGAGGGTGTGTTATGTGAATTTTGTGAACTTTAACACTCCTCTGCTTCTCCAGCAGTATCATCAGTACGGATGTCTTTGACCCAGAATTTGCAACTCACTGCATGTACTTGTGAAACTTCTGGTAGTGTGCTAGTTTTTAGATGATGATCTGTGAATGTGAAAATGAATGTCCTCTAAATGCTTACAGGGCTTATTTTGGATGGATCAGTTCATACCATCTGTGTATAAACCTTGTATGCATCAGCATTAGATTTGCGTAATTAGTGGCTTAATTTATTTGTTCTTCTGCATTGTTTTCTGATGTGCTTGTATCTTGATCATTTATCTATTTGACTTGCTTACAAAAATGATTAAAACATCAAAAGAGAAGTAGCTATGTATGTTCTATTTATTCTGTTGTTTACCGTATTTAAGATAGCAATTGCCTTGATTATCTTTGGAGTTTTCTGTTCACATTCTCAAGCATTTTTCTATAAATCTGATCTTCCAGAACAGTAAGCATGCAGTAATTACACTTTTTTTCCAGATGCATTTGGTTCAGCTTTATCGTACGAGACAAAGGTTCAATATGCTCTGTTGTTGTGTTGGTGGGTTCAACTTGTTTGACTTATGTTAAATCAGGTGTATGAAATTCCATTGTTAGAGTTTGCAGATCCTTCATGCTTGAAAAACAAATTGAATAGTACTTTGCTGAACTTTGCTGTAGAGTCGTGGCATTACACTAATAAATCCACCTCAAATATACGGTGAAATGTCTGTTTTAAACTTCATTAATTTAACGAGGATATCTTTATATCAAATTGTACCTTTGATGTCACATGTCCTATCTATAGTATCTCTGTTATAAAAGTAAGTGTTGAAGTTTAGATTTTTTTTCAACATTACAGCAACCAAAGCTTCTCAATTGCTTCTATTATGCAATGTAAGTAGGGCTGCTAATTGGAGAGGAAAGGTTTCCATGAAGCAGAAACAATGTTTTGTCTCCCTCGTGACTTTCTTACACGAGGAATTTCATGAATAATTCATAAACAGAAAACTACATTTACAGTGACACGAGACACATTGGGATTTTGTTTTGGACAAGAGATAGATGGGATTGGCTCTGGCATCCCCTGGAAACCCTCTTGAGGACTGTGGAATGGATGGAATAGATATTAGATATGTCAGACCTATACACCTAAAGTTAAAAGGTAATTTCATATAATCAACAGGTTTATCGGGATAAACACCTACAAGACAGAGAATGATGTTTTACCAGTGTTTCACATTGTACAGCCTACCTTTACTACAATATGGCTAGTCTAAATAACAAAACACTACACCGTTTTACTTCACTTGCTAAGGTATTCTTGTTAGCTTTATGAGAAACAGGCTCGAGCATCTTCAGCCTCCCAGTGCTCCCACTCAGCCCACCCACACACATCTGAGCCATACAGCACACACTGCACAAACTCAAACTGCACATGCTTTTTCACACAGGAAAAGCACAGCCCTTACTTTAGTATGCAGATCCCACTCAAGTCATTCATTGTCACTCTCATGCACATGTACACACATACACCCACAGACGCACAGATGCCTCTTGCTTGTGTCACCAGCTGCAGAGATAGGACGACCAACACGAGTCTTATTCTCAGTGGTTTTGCACAGCCATGGTGCAGAGCACTTCCTTCTCAGGTTGTCATCCCTCCTCCGCCACGCTCTTATAAACATCCTCTATGGGTTTTATATGGACCTATTCTCTTTTCTCCTACTCAGTCCCACAGGTACCATGGCCACGTTCTTCTCTCTCTTTAATGACTGTGGGTGAACAATCAATATTCTGCACACCTCCAAACATAGCACAACACCCACTTGGTGCTGTAGATTGAAGTATAAGAGTGAGAGAAGAGACAGGTTTTCAAAAAATAACCGAACCTGCAAATTGTATTGGGTTAGGGTCTTAATAGATCCAAGGTTCATGAAGAGGTGTCCTCAAGCCTACAGTGGTGTAGCTGAGAATATAAATTCACTCTTGTCCTTTACTTAAGTGAGGGTTATTTCAGGAAACCATCATCTCAGTGATCTGCTTGGTTGGTCTGTTCTCTTTCTCAGACAGTTTGTCAGCAAGAGGAGGTATCTGTACTCTCTTGGGTGGTAATTAGAGATGAATAAGCTACAAGCAACAGCAGGGGGCGCAATTATCTGCTTTCCAGTGGTTATGCTCATGGCTTTCCATGTTATGAGAAAGTGTTTTCTATAATAAGTAGGTTGCACAACTTGGCAGAGATGAGAAGTTATAGACGAGTTATAATTCCAATAGTCACAACACTTCACAGATCACTGTTATACACTTTTATTGCAAATTAAAGCAATGCCATTGAAGAGATGCTGCGGCCTAATGATCTGGCTCATTATAATATTTATCACATTTTGTTTGAATCTGCCATGTTAAACCTTCACTGTGTGACTCATGCTGAATTACATCAGTCTAGCTGTGCAAAAAAACGTGACACACACACACACACACACACACACACACACACACTGAGATAGACAAGCCTCGTCTGTGCCCGGTCTGTCTTCCTCTATTGACTGGAAAGTGTCCCCCTTGATTTAGAGTGTGTTAGAAGATGAGAGGAAGAGGGAGGTGCTGCTTTTACCAAGGGCAGAGGTGGAGGGTAGAGGTTCAGCTTTGATGGCCAACTACACAACAGTCTGAGCCCTGGGAGAGTGGTGACAGACAGCAGCTGTTCCCACATTCTTACAGCCTTCTATCAACCATGTTTCCTCCTCTGCATAAAACGTTCCCTTTGTAGTCAAACAAAAATGCTCTAAAATAAACCATAACAAAAGGCTGCTTTCTCAAAGTGGGAGTTATGACTTAACATGAAACAGACTAGTCAGTGCAAATAATAATAATGATGCTTGAAGATCCAAAACACAATGCAATTAGCTGATGAAACGTGGAATCAGTATGTGAAAACATTCCTGACATCACAGCGACTGTTCAGACCTCTGGAGACTGTCAAGAGTTTGCCTTTAGTTTTAGACCTCTTGACCGACATATTGCATTTTTTATGTATACTGAATATTTGATAAACATGAAACAAAAAGAGCAAAAGTGCAGCAACATAAACCACAACAACCTCATCGCATAGTCAACAGTTTTGTTGCCACCTTTCTATTAGTATTGCTTTCTTCGTTTTGCTTTCTTCACTGTCACACACTCGTACAATAGTGTGACTTTTACACCACCTACTGGACAAACTGAGTTCAACAACATTCCTTTTACTGGCTATTAGTTGTTTCATTTCTAATGATGCACATCCTAGAGATGTACAACATACAGACGATGCAACCGGCAGATCATGTAGCAACCACAAGTAAATGGATTCAACCATTGTGTTTGTGTCTAGGTCAGTAGCAATTTGTGAGTTTATTGTGTGGCTCCGGTCCAAAGAGGCGTTTGCACAATGTGACAAAAGTGGGCCAGCGAAGGGGGAAAGAGAGTTGTTTTTCAATTTCAGACAAATCAGGGGTTTAAGCGGGCTCCTCTTGAAGCTGCTTTTGGGCTGAGGTGGAGTCATTCTTCTCAGGGGGAGTTCTTAAGAAATAGCTTAGCTCAGTTTTGCATTCAAGACCTTAATGGTTTTGCTCGGAGTTTTAAAAAGACTGGGTGGAAAAAAGAAAAAAAAGAATCAACACAGTCAAATGGAAGTTTCTGAAATAACATTCACATTAAGACAAATAATTGACTTACAAGACAAATATTTTCATTGGTTTCCTGTCTGAAAAAAGAGAATCTCATCTACACTATGTTTCACAGGAGTACAAACACACACACACACACACACACACTTAGTCAAACACACACAGTTGGCTGTTGTTGGAAGTGACTGGGGTGCTGTGAGGAGAGTGGGGCTCAGAGTGACTAGGCAGAGGCCAGTGTTGCAGGCAGGCAGTGGAGAGACTGTTGAGCCACAGAGACGTGCCCAGGGTGGATAAACCATGCTCACTAAGAGGGAGAAATACTCTGCCCAGGACACAAGATGAAGGTGGAGAGGAAGACCCCTTCTACAAGCAACACTTTTACTGACATTCCTCCACTGCTGACGCTCTTTGGCCTCCTCCTCTTACTCTTCACAGGTAAGTTCAACCATTCACTCTGGTTTTTGCACGAATACCACCAAGTAAACTGAAGATACCTGACCTGACGTGTAACTGCCTTATTTCACAGTTTATTTCTTTCTTTACATCATCTTATTAAACATCTGCATCCATTAAAAGCCCACCTTTAAACTCTTACTGTGTGTGCACTGAAGTTAATCTTGGTTAAGTTAGTCGCAGATTTCCCTTTTTATTCCCTTGTGTTCCATGAACTGGCTGCTCAATGGATTAATTCACGGTTGCTGCTTTGTACTTGGCCCCATCACAAGCTCGAGGGAGCCTGGAGTGGCCTTTGTAGGTCTGTAAGGGGAGGACATGTAGGTTAAGTGTGATTATATCAAGTTTTGTGGAGTGCTGTTAAATAGAATGAGGCTTTTTATCAAGAAGGGGAAGCTTTAGGTGAGGTCGTATTAGTGGAAAATCTGTCAGCAGTTGACTATGTGGTGATTTGGGTTGAAAAAAAAAAAGTGTGGTTTAGTTCAGTGATCTGTAACAGTGTTGTAAGCTGTTTTGGTAGAATAACTGGATTCTGTGTCTATCTCCAACTTCACCAGTGACAAAGAGTCTCTCTCCTTCGCTCACCCTCTCTCGCTCTTTTCAAGGGAGGAAAGTAGTTTCAACAATCATGCCCTTTGTCTTATTGCCTTGGCAACCCTGGTCAGGCGGACCAAATGGTTACCACGGCAATGAGGCGATGCCTTGCTAACTGCCTCGCTGCAAAGAATAGCGAACAGTGCACAGTCTCTCTCTCTCGCGCTCCTCTGAGTTGCTTGTTCCATCACCGAGGCCTGTAACAGTAGGATGCCCCTCATAGGCCCGAAGCCAATGTTTGGGCCTCCATGTGTCGAACTACGCTGAGTTATAGGAACCTCCGCTGCGAACATAATAGCTTTGCTGTGTTTGGTTTCCAAGACAGAACTACTCTATAAAGAATGAAATGTGACTAACACTATAATACCTTATCCCTGTATCTCTGTGGGAGGTGAAGGATAATTGGGGAGCACAAATCACAGTTGGAGTATTGCTTGTTCACTATGAGGGGTCATGAAAAAATTCCAGGGGGGAATGTCTGAGAACAGCTTAGCCATTATGATGTGATGGCCCATAGTTAATACAACTTTTGATCAAGTTTATGAGTAGTGATGCTACCCGTTGTCTCTCTCTGTAGCTTTGATAATGTATTTAATCTATGTAATGTTTTGTTTCTTTTTTTTTTGTCTGTTTGTTTTGATCTTTATCTATTAATGTATTTTTCCACTTCCTTTTGTCCGGTCATTGGGAGTCCATAATTTGAGTCTTGTCAGTCTGTAACTGTACCTTTGTTCTTGAAAATATCAAAAATT
>JAPQRQ010000006.1:19926831-19937103 GCA_037367365.1 Apogon talboti | reverse complement strand
TGTGTGTGTGTGTGTGTGTGTGTGTGTGTGTGTGTGTGTGTGTGTGTGTGTGTGTGTGGGTGTGTGTGTGTGTGTGTCAACAGGCAGTCCAAGTCTGAAGTCTTGCAGCAGGAAACTGTGGATGATCCGTGGCCTACTTTCATGGGAAACAGTAAAATTCAAAACACATGGCATGGAATAAAGTCTGACAATATGACTACCTAGCTGGTTTTATTACCTTGCTGTCTATTAGTCCGTTCTTTATAGTCTCCATCCCTTTTTCTGAACATTTAATCTGATGGAGCTGAATGTGTAAGCGTCAGGTTTCCCAACCATATCAACATAAACACATGCAGCCTCATATTTATCTTTTGTTTAACCAAAGATTACACTGTGGCGTTGGTCGGGGAAATGACTCAGCCACAGGCTTGACCAGACACCAGTGTACTCCAGACCTGTTTCATGTGACAAACATGCACGCACACACAACCATGGATGTGGAAGAGGCAGTTAAATCGACATCCAGTTCCCCTGACAGCCACATTTCACAAAAATGCTCCGGTCCTTGTTTGACTTCTGGACTGTGAGGACACAAACTAGATTTACTGAAGACAGTTACATCCTGGCAAAGAAAGACACAAAGTCAAAGGTCAGTGGAGAAAGTGAGCCCTAAATCCTCACCCTGCATTTTTGCATCTGAGACTAAAGACACTGTGACAAAGAAAACAAAGAGCGGTGTCAGCTGATGTAAATCATGGCTCCAAAACTATTTTTTCCCCTTCTTTCTGTCTGAGAAATCACAACCGGTGTGACAGCAGTTATGCAAATATACGTCTCTTTAAGTGAGCTTCGCATTCACTCCTCATGCAAAACATCTTTATTACCAGAAAAAATCATTTTGGTTAACAGCTACACTTTTTTTTTTTTTACAAGAAGGAAAGACCTCACACACTCAGTCATGGGGCTCTGACACCTGTGCTATATCCTGATAAAACAGGTCTTAAATGTAATGTTTCCATAAAAAGAGAATGACTTTATTGTGTTTCTCTATATCAGCATCCTACTGACTTTTTTTTAAAAAAAAAAAAGAAAATTACAAAATAAACATAACTATGCTTGAGGTTTTGAACTTCGATGTCAGGGGTGTCAAACTTATTTTAGTTCAGGGGCCACATACAGCCCAATATGATCTCAAGTGGGCCATAGGTCATTATGATAGTATTTTACTGGTCCAACCCACTTGAGATTGAATTGGTCTGTATGTGGAATCTGAACAGAAGTGATATTCAAATCCTTAATTGTTAACTGTTTGTCAGGTAAGTGACTATTTTTGGTCATTTCTGCATACATCACAAGAAAGTGATAACAACAGTTACAGTGAGGCAACAGTGAGGTAGTGGTCTACAGGGTCTGTAAGGTCTGCATGAACAGTGAGTGTACCTGCTTTGTCAGGCACCATCAAGTAATGGTACTAATGTAAGTAATGATGTTCAAAGGGATAATGTGTATGTTGACAGGTGTCTGGATCAGCACTTATGTTGTTGTAATGCTCTAAAAGTAATGTTATAAAATACATGTTCCTTTCACCTTACATGTCTTTTTTCTTATATTTTTTATTTATACTTCTTATATATTTTTTTTATTTTTTTATGCCACTTATGGTTAAGGAACCAAATATGGTAACTTCATTGACCTTGATTTTCTACTTAACAATAAAAAATTTTGAAACATTCCTAAAAGGTAATAAAGTCTTGTTATGTCCTCCAATAACACACTAAGGTTGACATTTGGAATTTCAGAGTATTTCTATGAGTGACCTATAAAGGGTTAATATCTTCAATGTAATTTTTACATTTCACAAATTTATCTGGACAGGACCCTTTGGGGGCCAATTTTGTGTTCAATGTCCTCATTTTTTTATATATCAGTTCCAGTCAACACTCCTCAGCTGTATATCTTGATGCTGATGTACTATAGGTGTTTCTTTATTCCCTGCAGACTACATCTCCATCATGCTAGTAGTCTACATACAGAAATTCCTCATGTCGTCCTGTTAATTCCTCATAACTCTGCTTCAGTGTGACTACAAGCCTTTTTCCACACAGTGAACTCCGTATTCATGTTGTCTCCTTTCTTACGATGTGTCAATACCAGTCATCATAATATCACTTCACTTATCAGCAACATTCCATGCAATTTGTTCCCTTTCACGCTGCCAGGCTTAAACTTTCAAAGGCAGCACTGGTGTAAGTAAATACTGAAATATCTGATTTCCCAAAAGCTGTGGAGTCTATTTGAGATGAAGCATTTGTTTCCTGCATACCAGCATTGTCTACTATCGTAGGGTTTGCCTTATGGAGTTATAACCCTATGTTAGGACACTTCTTTCTTCTCTGGTTACGCACATTGTCACAGATGGTAAAGTTTACATGCTCTGTTTTCTCTCATATGGACTGTTTTTGGCAAGTGTTATGCAATACACTGAACTTTATACTGTTTTTCTGGATGGGAATGCAAAGGTCATTCAACAAAATAAAGTTTGTACATATAATTACCAACTTTCCTAGTTTTTTTTTTTTTTTTGAAAAGAAATGCTTTTTATTTTCTCTCACAAGCAACAATGGAATTAATGATCTTTAATACAGTGCACACTCATTTATTTCAAGAAGTAACAACAGAATGGAGCTCAGAGTTTAAAGCAAATAGAGGCATGCAAACACAAAAATGGGACACAGAAAGATATTTGTTTTCTTCAGGCTGTCATTGTGAAATACTGAGACCTATTTTGCTCCACTTAAATTGCAAAATTGCACCATGTTTTCCTCAGCCTTTGTGGTTATTTTTCATACAGTGACATTTTGCATGTGTTGAAATAGGGCAAATATTATATTTTATGACTTACAATGTCACATTTCTTCACTTTAATTAAAGTCAGTCTCCACACATAAAACAGACACAGGCTCATAAAAGACAGTCTTAATATTTCCCCTCATTTACAATTTAAAGTGTTCCAAAAACAGACATTTTACTGGTTTACTTTTCTTTTCCAGAGAGGCTGTTAAATTAATTGTTCCCAGGTCAAACATAGAGCCTTAAATACATTACATGGACTCACAGCATCATCAAATACAGGACGTATATTGTTCCAAGTATGTTGATCATGTCATGCATCTTGCTGTCACACTGATTGGCCAGGATTTGGTTTATCTGGTTCCCTTATTATTTCCAAGGAGGAGTCAGGCAGCTGACATTTGGAAATGGTAATCTCAGCGCATGAAAGACGCCTGACAGCTCGCTGAGGGAGAGGCTCTCAACAGTTTGTTTACAGCGTGATATTCCGGAGCAGGCATCTTGATTGTGTGCTGGCAGAATATCAGCAGTTGTGCCGTGACTGAGGGGCCACACGGTAATTACACTGGCCTCTTATCTGTATGAATAGCAGGCCTGTTAGTGCAGTAAGGGAGGCCTAATGACAGATCGGCATATGGAGCATGGTCACAGAAAGGCCACCAGAGTAAAGTACCTTAACGTCTTCACTCAGTAACATATGAGGGTGATAACACGTGACCAAGGTGGATTTAAATTAAAAAAAAATACTCTGTGCTGTTCTGCTGAATACTATACTATAAAAGGGATTTACAATAAATAAATAAATTCACAATTTTTTTCTTGTTTTTGTTTTTGTTTTTTTTTTTAATTGAAGTGTAGCAGTAGTCTTTTCATTTTGGGAGACGATATTATCACTAACATAGAAGATTTTAACTTGCATGTAAGTCAACACTTTCATACATGCTGTGACAAAGCTGAAGATAACTGTGTGTAAACAGGCATTGTCTTATCTTTTCAGTAAAACTAACCCAGTTCTTGCATGTATCTGCATCTTCCATATGTTCACATACACAACAGAATTAGTGTGAGTCTGACAAAATTATCAAAAATATGACTCTTGAGTTGTGTTGTTTCTTGTTTTGGCTTGTGCTATTTTCCAAACTTGAGTAAAAAAACTGAAATCTGATGGAGGTTTGGATAACTGGAATTCATTCAGAGATTTCACAAGATGACTTTCTGTTTACTCGTTTATTTTTTATTTTTTTTATTTTTATTAACATTCAGAGGCATAGCTGCATGGTATTAAGCAGATCAACAGTAGTATACAGTGTGGCACGTAATTATTTATTAGTCTTCATCTGAAAACCTTTAGAGAAAATATAATAGCAAAGAAATACACAACAGCAATTATTCATCATCCTACAAAAATGTGCATAAAAGCTTCAGTTTAAAACAGTTTGACTTTATAATGACCATATTTTTGTACAATAGAGGACGAAGAATAAGAATCCTTTGTCAGTATATATTTCACAACGCACACTGAAACTGACCCTCCGCCTTCAACCCATCACTAGCTGAACATGCAGGAACACAACGCACAATACAGACTAGGAGCAATGGGCTTCACCCTGGGAACAAATGGAGGGGGGGGGGGGGTGCCTTGCTCAAGGGCACATCAGACAACAATTTATCTGTCGGTCTGGGGAGTCAAACCAGCAACTTTGGTCACAAGCTGCTTCTCCAAACTTGTAGGCCATGACTAACAATAGAAGCCAAAGTCACTCCCATTACATTGCATTACATTTGTCAATATAAATATGCATACTGTACTGTACATATATATTTTTTTTACAATAACTTACTTACCAAAGGTACATTTTATATTGATCTGACATTAAACATGACAGAGGGATGATTTGATATATATTACAATAACTACTGATATCGACTAATATGAAAATTCTAATCATGATCACATTTTTTGACCCTATTCTTTCTCCCAGTGTTATGTTTGTTTTATTATATGCCTGATGGTAGTTTTGAGTGTGTCATGTTGGCATGTTATCTTACCCCTGTCAAAAGAGAAAGTACAGTTCTTTGATAACTCAGATTGTTTGCTAGTTTCTTGAACAAAAAAACACAAAACAAAAATGGATACTTCAATCAAGTTTCCTAACAAGTTATGAGCCGTGGCTGGTTGTGAAGTATGTGAAGAGCTGCACGTCACATAAGGCATAAGGAGCTCATGATTTTAATTCTAAGAGATCCTGTGTTTAATGATTCACCGCTGAGTGACTCTCTACAACTTTATTAAATGCCCCCCACTAAGAATTAGCAGTAATTTCTAGTTCAACCCCAGCAGGCCAAGAGATTGATTAATTAAATACTGAGGAGATCTTCTCTGTATCCTGAACAGATGTTCTCTGAGTCATGTGCTTCCTCAGAACCAAGACTTTAATCAGCACCATCTGATGAAGACTGTGCAGACTTTTGGCCTTGCTTCATCCACCTTGAAGAATCTCCACATTTTCTCATCACAGACTCACACTCCAGATTCAGTGTTCATTTCTACTGAGGATTTCTGAAGAAGAATGAATGTAAAAGGAGATTAGCGTTTGCCAGATGTGTGCACGCAGGCTAACGCGGGACAGGCTACGTCTGTTCTGTAATTACCCTGAATGCATACAGTGGATACACAAAGTATTTGTATATGACTTTTCTAAAGGGAAAGAGTGAGGTAGCTCCACCTCAGCTACGAGATCATAACAGCTTTGACCTCCCATAATGGGGAAAGATAAATGATACGTTCCTACGCCTGTGTTTAAAGTGGGATTGTCTTTCATCTCCTGTTGGTACCCTGCCAGGAAAGATTCTCATTGTGGGGTTTAATGCTGCGAGCTATAAGCCCAAACATGTTTATTTATTTTTACAATTCAAAGGAAGCTTTTTTTTTTTCTCTCCCCCTCTCTATTGCGTCCTCTCTCTCCCCCTCTATCATTAACTTTATGGGAATTTCCATGGAATTCTTTCGTAATATAGGTGACTGTGTGGGTGGATAGGGAACGGTTCGTGGGGGTGTGATGGTTTCCTTGGAAAGCGAGGGGTTAAATGGTCCCTGTTATTTTACTGTGTTTTTTCCCGCTAGTGCCCCCACAAGTGATGACACAGGGACATCTGGATGCCAATACACAGTGAGTAATGGTGCATCATGTAGAGTCATCAACAGCATGAAAACTTTTGTGTACATTAGATTATGTTTCAACGAAGGGAGTCAAATATTAAACCATCTAACTGACAGGCAGACCATTCCTCTTTTACCTATTTTCTGGTCTGTCTACCATCTTCTATAGCTTTCCTCCTTTGTTGTCTTTTCCTCCATGTGAGCCTGGGCTCCAGAAGGGTTACTGTGGCCTCAGAGCCCCACATGTGTAAGGGGATATCTCCTCCGTCAGCCTACAGCGAGGAGCTCACAGAGTGACTGGCTGCTTCCCCAACACTCTGAAGGCGAAACAGTTCAAACAGAGAGAAGAAAAGATGGGGAGAGACCAAATATGAAAATACCACCAGAGAACTGCAAGGCGGCTTGATTTCAGCGTCTGCAACATACATACTGTACACATTTTCCAACAGCTCACATACACACACACACAACAAGCACCTCTGGCATCTGTCTGGAGTAAAGATCAACTACAGATCGACCACAGAGCTTGGCTCTCCCCCGCTGGTTGTCCTCGTTTCGCAACGCCGCAGAAGTGAAACATCATTAACCAGATGGTTCTGGAGAATTTCTTCTTACATCTGAAACTTTGTCCAAGCAAATCTTTATGGAGGAAATGTTTACAGCTATACAGAGAGTGTTAGAAGTTCAACGGAGTGGCTGCAAGTGACAGAAATCAACCCTCAGAGCAACAATGTCTTTATCCTAAATTCACAGTCCTTTCACAAAAGCAAAGTGTGCCACTTGTCAGTAAAATAGTTCCCTCTCAAGCCATAACATTCATCTTAAATGACACAATGCAGAACAGATGGGCCAACCATTTGTTGAATTCAATGGCAAAAAATGCTGTTTTGGTGAAAAGCTCTATCTGGGTGGCACAAATCCCCTGTCAAACACCACTGTTTTAAGCTAACTGTGTGCAAGTCCACGCACACGCACAAACATAAACACGCACACCACTGGAATGCAGTATTAACACCCCGGCTGTAGTCAAACCTGAATACCTCACAAATAAGCACTATTGTCCCACCATCAAAGGGTGGAAATACTTCACATTTTTAACAGTAAAAGTGGAAGTTTAGTGGAAATGTCAAACTTGTTAAATGTTGTAGATAGTTTTTCATCTTTATGTTATAATATTGTTGTTGCACTTCTTCAAATGTTATTCAAGGATATGGGAAAATGTCTTATTTTTTTCATTTCACAGCTGCAGAAGGATGTCAATTGTGCTGTTAGAATGAAAAACAAACACATCTTGAGTCTACAGGAGACTGACCAGACAAGACAGTAGTGTCTATTTCACACGTTTTGCCTCAGGAATGCAAACAGCTTCTCACATTTGAGCCGGGACATTCAAGATAACACTGCAGTAAATTACAGTGGAGTTTAACAAAATGGCACATGACAAGTGAATAAGGATACAATTCCATCTGGTTTTGAGTTTCATGCATTGTAAATCACCTGATGTGTGTTATATTTAGACTGTTTATTCCAAATTTCACTTTCACTTGTTCTTAAGTTCAGAAAGAGAAACTGATCAGCTATTTTATCTTTATTGCTTTTTATGGTCCATTGTTACTATAGAGGAGCACAGATGATGTTCCTGTATGGTTCCCTGTACAGGTTTCATTGTAGCTGTAATTACTACAGGTGAGCACTATTGTTAGTTAATAATAAACACCTTCTGTACACTGTAGCTGGTGGTTAACAGATATCAACCTGAGTCACTGCAGGCACAGAGCTTCAAACAACTACTGCACTTTGAACTGTGGTGCGTGACCACAACATAGAAAATGTACCTCATGTTAAGTTCCATAACTAGTGTTGTTGTTCATTATTATAATGTATAGTAACACAGGATCACGGAAACTATCCTCTATATTTAACCCTTAAAGAGCTAAATCTATTTTTGTGGTAACTGCCGTATGAATTTTTCTCTACATCTATTATTTGATCCTTTGCATTTTTCATCAATTGTTTATTTTTCTGACCATGTAGGCACTCATAAAAGCTCAGAGGAAATTCAAAGGCTATTATATCAAAACACACACCTGAAGAAAAAGTTATTCTTTCAACAAAATATATCATTAACTGAAAGTAAAAGCAATGGCCTAAAACTACATGGGTTTTTACTGATGACTCATTGATGTGGAGGATGATGGTATTTCCACGTTCATAATAAAGCCTCTGAATGTGTCATATCTGATGACTATGAAAAGATGATAAGATGCGTTTTACCTGAATTATTTAAATGTATTGATGGGCTGAATGGATCAAAAGTTATAAAAGATGTTTGATCGTAGATGTTTCTGTTTGCTGCGTAGGTTAAATAGGGGGTTATATGTGTTGACTATACAAACCAGCACTGTGTTTCCCAAGATGCATCATCATGACATGCAGCCCATCACCTACTTTTGGCATAAGCTTACAGAGAAAATGATTTTCCGCTTATCTGAGTGTTCTAACTAAGATGTAGTCTGAGAATACTTGAGGACTAGACTGGACAAAGAGGTGTGTTTGCTTGACCCCCACTCCTTCAGTCTATCAGGATCCAGGGCTCAGTTTGGTTTGCTAGGCCCAGCTAACAATGTTTGCTCTGCTTTATGGCTCCTCTGTTTGTTTTCCCCTTCACTGGAGCGATCACATCTTGGTCTCTGCCACACTCAAGTGCTGCCACATTTGGGGTCACCAGCCTGGGGCTCAGCCCACCCAGAATGCAATGCGTCAGCCAACAGAGATAACACAACAGCTCAGGTGCTTTATGGGGACGTCACCCTCCCATTTGCAACACACACAAGGGTGATCTACCGTTTAACGCGGCTCAAAGATCTTCCCTCAGATAGACAGAGCTCTCACCTGAGATTTGTCAAGTTTTCCCTTAAGGACATAATAAAATTAAATACATACAATAGAATAAAGGAGTGGCTGTATTTCCTTTTGATGAAACCTGTGAGTGACTCAGCCGTACTCAAAGGCAATAATTACATGATGGATTTATCTCAAAAGGGGTAGTATCTCAACTGAAGTCATAAATAAAGAAGAAAACAGAAGTTCCAAAATAACGTCAGCCTTATTTTCATTTTATGTGTGTTACACAATAGTTTTATAAGATGCATGATCATTTTAGAAAACAGAGAACAGAAATCTGTTTTTTTAATCACCAGGTTGTTGACAGTAGACTGTAGGAGTGATTTACATATAAATATTGCACATATTTACGATGTTTTTACAGCACATCTGAACGTTTAATAGCATACATTACCCCATAAAGACCCAGATCTATTTTTGTGGTAACATCCAAGGAATTTTGCTCTGATTAACCATTACCAACTTAGTGGTTTACCTCAATTTATTATAATATTATCCTTTGTATTTTTTCTGTGAAAATCATGTATTTTCCTATGTTTAGTTTACTGACCATGTAGATGTTCATTAAAGCTCAATAAATTCAAAACAGAAAACTGAAGAAAACGTGATTTTTTCAGCAAAATATATCATTTATTCTACATTAAAACAAGCATCTACAGCTACTGCTATTTGTCAAACTACATGTGTTTCATTAGTGAACCAATGCTGCAGAAGACAATCGTGTTTCCATGTTCACTACGGAGACTATGGATGCATCTGAGAAATGCATCTGACGCTGCTGAAAAACTGAGAAACTGCATTTTCCCTGAATTATTCAAATGTATTGATAGGATTAGTGGATCAACAGTTATTAATCCATAAAGACCTGAAGAGTCTCCAGTGACCAAAAGTATCTGCTGATCTAAAATGTTAATTAACAGTTGATCCACTAAATCCTATCAATACATGTAAATAAATCAGGTAAAATGCAGTTTCTCAGCTTTTTATCACCATCAGATATGAGCCATTTGGACGTTCAGAGGCTCCGTAGTGAACGTAAAAACACCGTCATTTTCTGCAATATTGATTAAGCAGTAAAACCCATGGAGTTGGATCAATAACAGTGGTTATAGACACTTATTTTCATCATGTTCAGTTAATGGTATATGTCACAGAAAAAGTAACTTTTTATTCAGCTTTTTCTGTTTTGATATAATAACGTTTGTATTTACTCTACATGATTAGAAAATTAAAATATAAGAAAATACCTGATTTTCATTGCAAAATGAAAAATCCATAGGATAATATGATAAATGATGATCGATCTATCTATCTATTTATCTATCTATCTATCTATCTATCTATCTATCTATCTATCTATCTATCTATCTATCTATCTA
>JAPQRQ010000006.1:19894593-19926059 GCA_037367365.1 Apogon talboti | reverse complement strand
TATCTATCTATCTATCTATCTATCTATCTATCTATCTATCTATCTATCTATCTATCTATCTATCTATCTATCTTCCAAATATGGTAGATGTGTCAAACTAGATTAGTTGGTTTTTAAGGCTCAGTTCAGTGTATCTTATTCATTTTGATATGATAATGTCTACATGAAAAAAAAAGTTTTCATCCCAAAGATAATTATTTTAATTTTTTAATTGCTTTTTTTTTTTCTTTGCAGGCTATCCAACATCATAAGGACAACATCCACAAAGCTGTGATTTACAAATCCAAATAACACCTTTGTTATAATTGTTGGGGGTATTATTAGTTCAGGCTGTTTGCTGGAGTGCAGGAGGATCACATGAGGCCTTTAGGGGGATGGGCAGAGTTTTCAGAGGGTGGTATGGCTTTAAGAGTTTACTACCATCACCGCACTCACACTCACTCACACACACAGACGCACACACACACACAACAGAAAGTTTGGAGGCCAGGCGAGCAGTGGGATACCGACGGATAGGAAGTGACGGGACTGCATGAATTGCAGAAGGGGGTGAAAAAAGACGGGAATATCAACACAAAGCAGAATGAGAAGCAACGTGCGATTGTAGAGAGAGAGAGAGAGAGAGAGAGAGAGACAGAGAGAGAGAGAGAGAGGGAACTGAATTGCGCATGTTCTTATCCACTACGCCGGAGTCAGACTTTGAATAGAGGTGAACCAGGCTCTCAACAGTGGAAAACACAGATTTGGTAAGAGGATTGTCGTGTCCGTGGACTGTGATTTCCATGACTGTGGTTGTAATAATAGTACAAAGTGCTGGCGCAAAGGGGACCATATGAACCAGAAACTTCCCAACTACAACCTGATCCGCACTTTGAGCATGAAGAGAAAGACTTTACGCACGACCAGAGGAAACAGTTAGGGGGGATATGTGCGCAAATCTACGGTTTTTTCCTCTGCGGGGTTCAGTTTTGAGTCTTCGGGGATGTTGGCGAGTTGCATCTCTGCGGCTTCGGTTCGGATACTGACCCGGATCTGCGCCCTGGTGCTGTTCCTCACCGCGGGACTCAGTTCGGAGCTTCGGGTCCGGGTCCGGCTCTCCGACGGACTGGTGACCGAGGAGGTTTTGGAAGCGGACAGTGAAAGAGACTCGATTTCGCTCGAATTCAAGCAAGGAGACGGGACGCTTATTACTTTTGTGGCCGACTTTAAGCAGGTAAGAGGCGGTTCTGTTTGCTGTCACTCATTCTCACACCTTTACACGAGATCAGAAATGATCACACGGAGAAACAGTTATTAAAAGTTGATCTGGGTATTACCAGAGCTCCCAGCTGTTTACAGATAAGCCCACAACTAAAGCTGGGGGGTCCACCCTGGGCCCCTGAGGGCTCTTAAATAAATCCCAATTAAAGCACTTAAATAACGTGAAATACTGCAATGAAAACAGCCATTGTTGACACCTGTAATATTAGAGTAAATCCAAAACTGATGGTCTCTAGTGGGTCACAACATCTCTAATAAGGCACAGTTTTACCTATTTGACTATGGACAAATAGAAAAACAGACACCTACTAACATTCCAATAACTTAAAAAAGAAACTATTATCTATTAAATCCAAATTCATGTATCTATAGGAGTAAATATCCACTTACTGAACTCTAATTAACTTTAACTGTTTGACTGATTTCATATAATCAGCCTCTACATCCCATTCAAGCTCAAGTCAGGACATATGCTGGCCTCTTGTGTTTACAGACATGGTTGCTTGACGATGATGATGATGATGAAAGTGATGATGCACATCTGAAGCATCCTAAAAACGCCATAGTATCCCCTCAACCCCTTAGATCAGATGTTATGTCTTGTGTATAAGTTAAAGCGGGAGTTCATCTTCCACCTTAATGTGGGTCTCACGGAGGTCAAGACAGCTGCACATAACTTAGATGCGGATCCCCACAGACCCCAATAACCTTAAAACCCCTGCTGCTCTCGGTCCAGCCCTGGGCCCATCATCAGCTGCCATATTTAGCATTTTTCTAAAAGTAGACGAGCAGATCAAATGTCCCTCCCTCACTCACGCCACATTCATAATTTTTTTTTTTTTTGGAAAGATGACACTGTATCATGTCGAACAATGACTACTTGGAGACGCATAAACATCAGCCCTGGAAGGAAAGCTACAACGGCTGAGCAGAATGGGAGGGACTCGCAGGCTCACAGAGCAAAGGCATGTGTCTGTGATGGTTGCTGTCACACAGAAGCTGACAGGCTGGCGAGATGTGAAGGGGGAGATTTACCAGGATTAAGTGGGCATGTCTGACCTTTTTGATCTGCACGTCTGGTTCACTAACCAAAACAGCTAATTTAGAGTTGAAAGAGAAGAGGCCATCACCCCCAATCACTGGTGACACTCCAATATAAAGAAACATACACTGTGAGTAGGGGGCCAGCGCTTAGTCGTGTAGGGAACCCATTTTGGCGCGCCTCCCTCTGCTTGTACACACACACACGCTCATATGGTTTGGTTTATTTGAATAAAACGAACAGAATCTCTTAGATCACTTTACTTTTCCGCTGCCTGATTTATCTGTTCCAGTTGTAGGTCGGTCTCCCCCGGCCTCCTCTCCGTCTCCCTTCCTCCCGCTCTCTCCTTATTCCTTCGGCATGTGGTTTTTATTCGGCTCTTGTTGCAGTATCTCCAAGATTTATGGAAAGTTGGATGAGCTGTCACTTCAAGCTGCCATGAATATACAGTCCAGATGAATGCATGTGGGAAGAAAAGTGTTTTAGCAGGGATGTTAAACACAGGAGACTTTATAATGAAGCGCACAGCCCAAGGTGCTTTTGAAGTGTACATGTTAAAGTTCTCTATGGAAACATTAGCCCCGTTTCTCATCAGTCACTGAAGAGGTCTCTCTCTTTTTTTTTTTTTTTTTACCCCAAATTATCATAATTCAGTATTGAGGTCTGTCATTTCACCAGGTAAAGGGGGGGGGGTGTCTATAACAGCTATAGATTTTGATTCTTCCCATAAAAACACTCTTCACACCTGCTTAGACAACAGTTTTTTCCTCTTATTTGCTTTGAGAATACGTGGCAGCAGTGTGATGGTAAATGTTTGAGCCATTAGACACTGAGGGGAGAGCGGTCTGCCGGATGTGAGAAGGAAGTTTACTCAACCTTATCCAAGCAATGAATCACTGACCATCGATAAACTGTGGGGCACTTCTGCTCTAAAGACATGTAGACGTACGGAAAAGATGATGTGGCTCATCATCACAAAACCATGGTGTCATGTTAGGTTATCCTGTAATGAAGATAAGGTTTCGACATTAAGTTCAAAACACTGAGTTACTGTGATGTTATCCTGTTTTGTAAACTGAGTTATTATTGGATGAAATTGAGCAAAGCTTAATGAGATTTCATGATTTAATATGTGTTGTTTCATTTCAAACTGAATCTACTGTTAAGTTTAGCGCAGTGACGGCAATCTGTTCACAATTTAATCCCATCACATATTTAATGACATGCATGAGCTACATGAGGCAAATGTGAAGACAGATGTGCTGTCATAGCAATGATCAGAACACTTCTATGAGGTCATTTGTTAGTTGCATTCTCAGCTCAGATCAGCTTTTTTCCCTCGGCAATTTATGGTTAAACACAGTCTTAGACCTTGAGCTGAACATAAACCACGTCTGTGAGATTAATCCAAGGGAAATGTTTCCCATATTTGAGTGTCTGTTTTGGGTCTTTCCAGATGTAGAAACATAACAGAAGAGCTAATCAGTTTGCACTCGCTTTCATGTCCAACTAGTGGGTTTGATCAATGCAAGAATGTGACTGACATCAGAGGTTTCTCACAGGACGTTTAATATACGACGGTTCACACATCTGTGCCTTATCTTTCATTTATGTAAAGGGGACATGTTGGAACTTTTTATCACCTTTTACTGGTGGCAGCTTGTTTTGGAACCAGTTATCTAAAAAAAAAAAGGAATGTGTGCATTTCTCTATCAAGAGGGTGTTTTGATTTGATTTTAATGTTATTTTCCGAGTTCCTGGTTCTGGTTTTACAATGAAAAAAAAAAAGGAAAGAAATGCAGTATGTTCCCTTTTTAAATATAAGCATACAAAACTTTCAACTTTACTTGTTCCCACTACTGAAATAACTGTCAAAATAAGGAAAGTAACATACAAGTAACTCATATGACACATTTCCACTGTCGGTATCAGCTCGGCTTGGCACTGCTTTGAGAGAAGAGATTTATAGGTGATATCAGACACTGTTTCTATTATCACCTTCACCAAAGTTCCAACGGCGCCAAAGCGATACTACACATTGATTGGTTGATCTAGCATTGTCGTTGCGTCAGTACATCATCATCATCATCATGTTGCAATGTAGGACACGAAGCCAAGCTAGCGGGAAATCTCCCAAAACTTTGGTACAAATTTTCAAGTTTGATTCTATAAACAATTATATTCTAGCCTGAAAAAGTCTCATAGATGCAACTCTAATATTTTATTTTGAGAATTATAACAAACAGTTTCACCCTTTAGGCTGCAGTCGTATCGTGCACAACATCATAATAATTTACAGTGTGTCACCATGATGCCCACCCGTGCTAGGCGAGCACAATTCCTGCAGTAGAAATGTTGCGTGCTAGAGGCCAAATCGAGCCGAGCCATGCCAAGTTGCGGCCAGTTGAGCTGATACGGGCAGTAGAAAAGTGCCAGTAGTATATAGAAGCTCAACAATTGCATTTACAATGTATCAGCAACACTCATTTATTAATGCATCGCCTCAGTATAAATACTGCATAAATGAAAGAGAAAATAACCTTTTTTTATGTACGCTTTCTACATTAGTACCAAGTGGTTTCCTTGGCCTGGGGCTCACATGTTGCACTGAAGGGTCAAAAGAGCAACATATGCTGGAAGCCACTTGACACCCAGTGTAACACTATCATGTCAAATTGCAGGGGATCTTGTAAACAATGACAGTGTGATGTGAATGAACCTGTTAGCTGTTTTATTAATTCTCATAATTTTGGTGTAACAAGTCAGATTTAGTTTCAGGCAGGGGCTGTTTTACCCTTAGGCCGATTCACTGGTGTATATCCTGATTGTCTTCAAAGCACAGAGGCTTTATGGATACGCCCTACTGTAAACCTGCTCTAAGAATGACTGACTCTTCACACACCCTCATGTGCTATGTAAAAAAAAACAGAATGAGAGTTGGGGTGGAAAAGTGAGTTATTTGTCTGTTCTTTGCTTTTCCTTTGTGATGTACAGTATCTGCATTTTGACAGATGCTCATTCGTTGCTCTCAAAACTCTCTGTACGTTTCAGGTCATAAACTGTTAAATTGATTTGAATCGTATCATCATTAGCTATTAGGAAAACTATCTGTTGTGTGTGTGTGTGCGTGTGTGTGTGTGTGTGTGTCTGTGTCTGTGTCTGGACCATTAGCAGTAGATTTTCATTTTATTTGTGGGAAACACTGGTGTTTGCCAAGAGAAGCAACTGTCACTTGTTTTTCCTGATTGTCGGTACTCCAAAACAGTTGCAAGCCAGTACAGTTCAGTCACCACAATTTATGCCTCAGTTGTTTTTCTTTTTGGCTGCTTCGTTCAACCCTGAAACACCACCCCACTTTGTCACTTGCACAAACTTGTAAAGTAATTTTCCAGGTTAGTGTCACCTATTACAGGAACTGTTGTAACAGACACTTATGGAGATATTGCATATTAAAAAGAGGCATGAGTCTTCACTTGCACAGTTGTGCAATGTCGCATAGATCATAGACTGTTCTCAGTAAAGTATAGGTGATAATGAAACCTCAAGACGCATCTCTGGCCTAATGGACAATTTGCATGTAACCCCAAAAACTGTTCCAATTTTCAAGCTCTTGTTTGCTGTAGATGATCTTTGCCTCTACTCACTTTCTCCCTTTGTACTGTTATTTTTCTCCATGTAAAGAAAATAAACCCCACAGAAAAACTACACCTTAATAAAAGCATGTGTTATTTCATGATCTCCTGATTTATTGGTTCTGAGAGTAGTTATAGACAGTATTGGTATCTTGAGAACTAATATTAGGCTTCTCATGTATGTGTGTATGTGTCTATGGTATTATGCTTCATGGGAAAATAATATTATTATAATGATGATGAAAAAGAAGTGCCCCTGCCTGTATTTTTGTGGTTACTACAATGTTCAGGTTATGATTATTTAGTAGAGTTGAGTCTCTGGATCAGGCATCCAGACATATTCATTACTTTATTTATGTAATTATTACTTTGAGATATATGTTCAATTCAATAATTATCTATTAAGTTCAAGGCTGTTTTCAGGGAAATCGGTGAATATATGGACTATTGGCTTGTCCTACTCCCCAAATTCAAATTAAATCAAATTTTACATATAGACACAAAGACACATGGATGCACAACAAATTGAAATATAACCGTTAAAAACTAGAACTGCTGTTACTAATGTAAGTACAAATACCATTGCTGTTATTATCAGTTAAGTGTTGATACTACTACTCCAAGTACTAACAGTAGTAGTACTGCAGTTGTTAGTAGCCAGCAATAGAGACCTCTTCCATCCCAGTTACTATACACTATCACAGCTAAATGCATAGATGAATAATGATGATGGAGGCAGGATGGAAGAGCAGCACCACAGCAGCAGGTCCAAAGATGATCCAGGGAAAACCTGTGAGGCGATAAAGCACAGAGACTCCAGGGAAGAAGTCAAGTCAGTAACATGTATTTGTATTTGCTGAGGCATGAATAGAGGAGCAGAGAGGAGGTCAGACAGAAGGGTTATTGCTATAATATCTGCCTTTAAAACTCCACGATTGATCAGCTACTTGTTTGCATCCTTAGACTGTTTTACACTGGTGTTGAAAGTACTCAGGTAATACGTTAAGTGCATTAAAGTTTTGAGGAGGAGATTTCACTCTCAGATTTGATGCATTAGTTATATTTCATATCTGAAAGAGTTTAGAAAACATTTAAAGGCTTAGAAAACAGTTTGGTTTAAGGATTTAATGTGACTTCGGTTTTTGTTTTTCACACCCTTAATCTCTACAAGAATTGTACACAATAAAACCAGCGGCCCTTTTTTTCAGGATGAACACATACACTTTGAGTCTCTCTTGTGTCTACCTTTTGTTCCCCGCTAACTCTGAATCCCAAAGTCTTCCTCTATGGCCTTGTGGCCCTTCAAGGCCTCACATGGGCCCCCTTTGGCCTCTGGTGGCCCCTTAGCCCCTGTTGATGTCTTTATTCTTTTATCCTCCTCCCACCAGCAAGCCAGATGTCCGTCTGTAACACTGCTGATAAAGAAAAAGCTTCCCATTCCCACAGAGATGCATGCAGGGAGGCCGGCGCTGTTAGAGATGGTCCTCCACATATTTTGATCAGGGACAGTAAACTGGACTCGAAGACGGTCATTGCGGCTTTTGCTGTGCATAGTTGTGATCATTTCTGACCACGTTGGAGGTTTTAAGATTGCAATAGGCAGCACAAAAGTGAAAGGGTTTATTCTGGCAGGGCCTCTGTTCTCCTCACAGTGTCCTGAAATGTCCTTTTGTCAACATTCATGGCTGTTGTTTTGGCTTAGCCTGGTTTGTGTCAAGCTAATGTATTCCCTGACTTCTGTTATTTACTGACTTAATTGTCCACCCCATGTAACATGTCATTCAGTTTAAATACACATGGGTACACACCTGATATGACATTACATCAGCCTTTTTGTTGTCAAATAAAATCCCTCTCTCAACACCTTTCCAGTGATAAAAGGTATTTTTATTGGGTAAGAATTGAAGACTAAGGCAAGCCTAGAAAGATAAGATGAGAACAACTTTTTTTATGAGTAATACTTTTGAGACTTGCAACAGGCTGCATGATTTCCCCATGAAAATAAAACTATTAACATAATACATACAATATACAGGATTGTACAAAAGTCTTTATATTAGGTTTGTTGGTTTAGTAACGTTCTAATGACCACACATATAATCACCTTCCTAAAATAATTGCCTAAGTCATTTTTCAGATTTTCAGGAAACACAAAAAGGCAATTATTTTAGTAAGGTTACGATATGTATTTCTCAGTTTCTGTATTAAGTTACAGTGTGGATATATGGGAAGTATGTACAGCAATAAAAAAAAAAGCTTCTATAAACCATATGTTAGTATTAAATGTGACCTGCCTTTGAACTTATATCTTTAACTCCATTGGTCAGACAATATGACATTTATTGCATTAAATTTCTGCTGTTTTATACCAGGTTTCATTCGACACGTCAGATGTTTCTAACTGTTTGCGCTGCTTTTTGCCATGGGGTCAAGGGTCACATAAATAGTGACTTTAACCTTTAGAACCCATTTAGTTCAGTTTTTTGGAGAGTCATGTAAGGGTGGGCACATATTATGTGTAATTTTTTGTTGTATGTGAAGGAAAAGAGAATAATAAATAAATATGTATTCTCATTTCAACTGTAAAAGGTGGCCGAAGACTTTTGCACAGTATTGCATGTAAGAATATCAAGACTTCAAAACTGCTTGCCCATAACACAGGTCACCTTATATAATGTCGTAGCTTCATTTGATGCTTGAGTCCGGGTTATTCAAGGATACACGATGGTAAGATTGTCACAACTGTAAACAAACAAGGTTCATTCATCATATTTTCTGAGTGCTGCGACATAAAACAGCTGTTTGCGTGGCCAGTGAAACAGGATATGAAAACTGTGGGACAACGGTTTGAAGCTAAACGGGACTGTGGCCGTCTATTGTTTATGCCTTATCTAGGTGCCTCATTTCCTTCCCTGTTAGCACTTACTGTTTGTCTCCCTCTCATTTCCTGAATGCAGTCTCCATAAACAGTTACTCTGGATAATTGTATCCAGATTCCCTGGGAATATATAGTCCTTCACTGCGCTGCTGTGCATATTTTTTCACCAGTTTTACACAGTTTTAAAGCCTTAAGAGATTAAATAAAGAGTTTCCTGGTGGAGTTTTTATGAATTCATGTGTAACACTACATCAGATGGAAAAGTATACTTACCTTCCATTGTTGTCAAGACAATAGCGGAGGGGAACACCTTTCTGTCAGCAGCCTCCAGTGTTTTTATTGTCCATTCACTGCCACTGTTTACTAATTGGTTTGCTCTTTGGACAGCCAGGTGTGACTGGCCCCAAATGTGACTCCACATTCCTGCCTTTGGAGCCTCTGTAATTAGCTGCAACTCAAGCATTTCTTAGCGCAGAGGCTTTTCCCCCAGCTCCTTTTGTCTGTGCGAGTCTGTCTCACCCTCTCTCCCTGTTCTCCCAACATGATCTTTAATCCCTGCTTACACCTGTGCTTTTTGACTGGTTTCCCTCATGCACCAAGGCAAACAACCTCCCCATCCCCATCTCCAAACACAGTAAATCCTTGAGTTGTTTTTAAAGGGGAATCAGAGTCTTACAGGTAACTTTGTGTTCTCAGAAGCTTTCCATCACCTTTGTTTTATACAAATAGAAGCCGAAGACATGGACTGCAGTGCTGTATAGCTTTACTTTGAGCTTTACAAGTGTGCCTCACCCTTACTATGTGACTTCAAAATAAATAATCTCAGACCCACTCAGATAGTGACACAAACCCACAGTGATCCCAGATGACTCATCACAGTGTGGCTGACCAGCAGTCCTCCCCAGCCAGCCACTGGCCTTATCAACAGACAGGGTCTTAGAGGGGATTGGAAAACAGGAAGAACCTCCTGCACAGGGGATAGGCATGGGCACACTGTTTGTGATTGCGTGTGGGTCTGTGTGTATGTGCATGCGTTTGTGTGTATTTGAATGTGCATCCATGCATTTAAGCGTGAGTTAGCACAGTTAGTATGGCATCCAAAGTGAACTCTAAATGTCCCTTGGTAATCTTCAGTGGATATCAGTGGACCCCATTCAAATAAACACACGTTTTTTCATTTGTTGATTAGTATTATTTTTTCAGTTTTGTTTTGTTTTACTTTTACCAGACCTTCAGTGTTATGGCTTCATATAGCGTTCTTTGTCATAGTCTGTAAACTAAGTATACACTCTGGAGAACATATTTGGCGCTGGCTTACAGCTACAGTGGCGGAGAATGTTCACTGTAAATGGCACCCTTTGAGCATCTGAATAGGCTTTTGTGCACCTCTTAAATAATCTGGCTCACTAAAGGTAACCTCTAATGAAACAGGCCCCCACCTCTCTGCTGTTAAACAGGTCTTAGTATGACCCACTAGTCAGGTTGCATGAATACAGACTTGTGTTTGGCTGTTAGCCAGTGGTAGTTTGTCTGCAAATGGACTAAGTCCCTGGTGTTGGAGAGCAATGCTGAGGAATCTGTACTTGTGTGGATTATTTATAGCTGTGCTGACATTTACACTGCTCTGGTGTGGAAAAACTCAAGGCTACACTGTCCTTTGATTATGGTGTTGCCCATCTTTTTCAAGATGGGAAAATGTCACTCTTTTAATTCTTAATGTCTGCACCTGGTGATTTTCTCTAAATGTTGGTCTGCAGGCCTTTAATTTCATGTGTGTTTGTGGAAATGCACTTTTAGACTTCCACCGAGACTTTCCTGATGTAGGCTTTGCTTAAGAGAGCCGTAAATTCAAGCGGCTCACTCTTTTTTTGTGAGCTGCAACCCGTCTACTTGACTTTGGCTTCTTAAATATGAATTATTGTTTTTCCCATAAAAATGTGTTTCATATATTTCATATGGGAAGCAGCTACTTTCACAATAGGAAACAGTAGACTTTATCATCCGGCATAAGGATGGCACCGGCCGTTGTCGTAATTATCTGATCTGTCAATTTAATCTTCTGTCAGAGTCATGCTGTACCATTACACTCTCCGATAACACCATAAAACAACCCACTTGGCATGTTTTAAAAGCAGCAGCAGTCGTTTGATTTGTCATTTGAGTACCCACAGACTTTTAGTATTTAGATACTGCCTGTCATCACATCAGCTGGTGAAAAATGTCCTTTAATCATACAATTGCACATCAAACTCTTCTTTAATCATCCATTGAGTGTGTCTGCACAGACCCATCAGGGTTTGCATGTGCCAGCCCTGGTTTGGAGCTGGCAGGAGCAAAGTCTTGTCCAAACAAACCGTTGAATCCAACTGCTTCTGTCTGGATATTTACAGAGGGTATGATGTCATTCCTGATGCTCTATTTACTTTTAGAAGACACACTGATTATTATTTCAGCAGTACCTGAGCCACTAACATATCAACACTGGTCAGTTATTGCTGTTTAAATGCCACGATTCACTTTTATTTCCACTCAAGAGTCCTATATTATCACATTTGTTTGGATTAACTACTGCCTATGTGATTAAAACTATTGTGTGCACATGATGTCAGTTTGTCAAGATCAGAAAATGTTTTGAAGCTGGCAGCGATGGCCTCCTCTTGCCCTTTTGGCCTAAAATCCAAAAGCATTGCAGTTGAAGTAGACAATCATTAATCTGGACACATAATAACACCAGAGGAGAAGGACAAGTCAGCGTCTATACTTTAGCATTAAATAAGCTCCAAAGAGGCACAGTTGGTGGAGTTACCCTTCTTCTCTGTAATTACCCAGAAAACCCTGGGGCAAATCCATGTGGCCTACATGAATGCCTTCCCACTTCTTTTTCTGCCTACACAGCCTACACACAAGTATACACTCCAGTGTCTCAGTATAGCGCCATGTGTCTGCACTATGGGAGGTCCTCAGCTCATGGCCTCTTCATCTATTTTCTGGAATTACATCGTACTGCGCTCATGCTCTTTCTTTAAAAATCCCACTTTTTTAAAATAAAAGATTGCAGCGCTGAGTTATCATTATGGTATGGCAACATTGGAGGTGTTTGATTTTTCAGTCTATGTTCCCTTCAGTCCCTGTTTTCATACAACGCTGAGCAGCTCACAGTCATGTCTGAGTGAAATATCTCCAGCCAATATCACATAAAACCAGTGAATCAATATTTGCACAGTAATTTGCTTTCCAAAGGTCAAACTGTATCGCATGATTGTCTTGTGTAATACCCATGCTTGTATTGTATGCCTGCCAGAAACTCTTTTCAGAGACAAAAGTGGCTTTCAGAATGAGGACCAGTGGTCGCACAAAGTGGCCCATAAAGAACTACAGAGCGTAAACACTTGTGAGGCAGGTTGTATTGCTTTCCTGCCAGTGAGTACACTTTTGCATACAGGAAGTGAGACCAAAGAACTTGAAGGGAGCTCAATGGGGTTATCTCTAGACTGTTTATCTGCCCTATAGTCCCTCCTGCTCAGCGAGTGAAAGCCTTGAAGCTGCTACTCCTCTGCAGCCTGTTTGCTTCAGATCAGTGTGTGAAAAGCGGAGGAGGGGTGTTTGGGACTGTGTGTGTCTGTCGTGAAGCTGAAGCCAAGGAGGAGGGGGGGTGGTGTCTGATGAATAGGAGGACAGGTCTGTGCTCTACTCTCCCAGCTGCTGAAGGTTCCCATCATGCTTTGCATGCACTCTCACACCCTCACCCTTTACGGCCTTGGGTTTGCCGCCAGGTCTCTCACACACTTGCCAACAGCAACAGGTTTTTTTTTTGAAGTCTCCACTATCACATTTTCCTAACATCCACATTTCCACATAAAACAGTGCGGTAAACTGTGTTTTTCTAACTTTTATGGCATGTGAACATTGATAAGTTGGAGAATTAAGACACCCAAAGCCTTAATATGACAGTGCATATAACCAGAATGTGGACAGAGCAACACTGTAGATATACAGACAATAAAAAGTATCAACAAACTGTCAGATGAGGCTGTACATAAACCCCTCTTAGCTTTTAGCAGACAGTCATTTGAACATCGAACGTCACATATACAATTACATGGAGTGTCTGGAAAAATGCTGCATCAAGTACCCAAATGGAAAGAATATTTGTTTCTAGTCTGTGTAAATCGTTATTATTACCTAGTTCCATGTACCACTTCACTGTCTCCGGGGAGTCGTCTGTTTATCCATTGAGTCAGTCATTTCTCATCCCTTGTGTCTTCCAGGATGTGAAGATATTCCGAGCGCTGATACTTGGCGAGCTAGAAAGAGGGCAGAACCAGTACCAGGCCCTGTGCTTCATCTCTCGCCTAAACCGCAATGAGATCATCCCCAGTGAATCCATGGCCCGTCTCAGACAGGTATGACATAACAACCACAGAGAGAAAGGCCTTATTTGTGTTACATAGTGAACAGTTACACTTGAGGCTTATTTAACATAATGGTATTGTTGAGTAAACTGATCAATGTGATGTCTGCTCAGAAAAATCCTCAGGCCATTCGTCTGGCAGAGGAGCGGCGAGGGCTGGAGCAACTGACAATGAGCGTGGCGGTCAATCTGAGTCGGGCCTGGCAGCTCAGTTCCCACATCCGCAACATGTGCAGCGAAGCCCATGAAGCCATTTACACCAGGGAGACAGATGTCAAACACTGGCTGGAAAAAGGTCAGGGTTCATTTTATCTGCAACGGCATTCTACCCAAAGTTACCAGAACCCAAGTCCTCTGTACTGATGGTTGGTTATCGTTGGTTCCACTATGGTCTAAAGACCTGTTTTGGCTACTTAGTCTGTTGACATAAAAAACAATACCAGTTTTTCTGTCTTTCACATTAACTCCAGGGTTAATGTGTCGAAGCACAATGAAAAATGGAATACAACAAAGATTCAAAAGGGAAATGGAGAACCTATGTTAAAAACCATAGCAAATTTGTCGCTACCTTAGTAGGGGAACAATACAGTATTAGAAGAAAGTTTTCTGACACCCTTAAAATTTTACATAATCTCAGATATTATCATGAAATCTTTTTTGTGTTTATTTGGTTTGTTTATTGTTAAAAATAAACTCAATTACTGACAGTTTCAACATGTCATGCCCTGGATGTGTTCCATTATCTTGCTTAAATAACCACTTTTGACATTGATGGAACAGAGCACGTGCAGAAGAGAAGGGAGCATGTGAGTTTGGAGAATGGCACAATACTTAACAGAGTTCAAGACTTAAGAGTAATTCTTAATGTAATATATCATAAATGTATGGGGTGTCCAATAACTTTTTTCCACCACTGTATAAACAAACATCTTAGCCCTCAGATCCTTCATGAACAGGACGATTATGAGACTCACAGTTTTGACAGAACTTACATGAAGACTGAAGTACAACATACAAACATCTAAGTCAGTAAAACATTAGCTCTTAAATATAATTCCTGGATTTGTTTTATAGTCGCCACACACCGAAAGACCATTCTGACTCAGTCCTCCAAAGATAGACGAGCTATGGTTACGTCTCATGAGACCACATGTCCCATTTCCCTTTTGTAGCTGTGGTGTACGACTACACAGCTAATGTAAAAAAAATAAAATGCTGGCCAATCAGAAATGTTCAAACCCCACCCCTAAGGTTCCTGAACTATCAGAAAGTACTAACCTCCCCTGAGCCACAGCTTAAAGAGGTGTAAAATGAAGTCTCTGGGCTGGGAAGAAATTTAGACCTGAGTCTCTGTGATTAAAATGCACTTCCTCCCAACGTTTATAGTCTCTTGGGAAGGTTTCTGCTGTGGAAACAGATTTCTGCCTCTTCATTATAACTTTTTTTCCTTTCTTTTCTGGCTCCTCAGATTCTGCCCATTTATCTCTTTTTACCTCATCCTCCCTTATTTGTATACTTCATATCTCTGTGGCCATGCTAATCAACTCCCAAAGGTTATCTCTTCCGTTCATGTCACCTTAAAACCCTGTTTGTTAAGTTTAGTGATACAACTATGAAGTATTGTGTTGATAAAGCTCAGTTAATATCATATTGGATACCTTTAAAAGTTTACAGCCTTCTTCTGTTTAAAACTGTCATCACTCAAACTGATATGTAGCTAAATAGTTTCTTTGCCACATATTTATACTACCTTCAGCCTTCCCTAGACTGGGAGTATAGTATATGTCTGTAAAGTATTTGTTCTTGAAGGCCTTTTGCAGTTGGATCCTGTATCTTAATAGCGATGAAGTCCAAATTATCCAGGCTGAGGAGAATCTATATGGCAGCCCTGTTGTCCACTGACAGCACTGTTATAAAGGAAACAATGTTGATGGTCATGGCTCGCCAAGCGCTCTGCACCATTATGTATGGGGAGAATCACGGCAGCATCTCCTTTGCATAAGAAAGCCGCCCTTTTAGCGCACCATCTTCCTCTTTTTAGCCACTTTGTATGCTCACTCCAGTTCAATGCTGTATTTAATTGACTGAAAGAAGAATGATTTACACTACTGAAGATATTGCTTTTGTTTGTTAATATGACATGGTTTCATAATGATGCTCTTGTCTTGCCTTTGTTGTAGGAGTGGATGGCTCTATGTTTGAGGTCCTACCTCAGTCAACAGAGGTGCCCACATTTCAGGCCTGCCACTCCACTAAAGACTTGTGGCAGCCTTGTCTCTGCACATACAGCCTTCGCCTGGAGTGGTACCCTTGTTTGTTGAAGTACTGCCGCAACCGGGACACCACGGGCAAAGGCTCGTCCTACAAGTGTGGCATAAAGAGCTGCAGCAAGGGTTACCATTTCACCTACTACGTTCCCCAAAAACAGCTCTGCCTCTGGGACGAAGAGACTTAGCATTTTCTCTGGATGGTTCAGGAGAGACAGATTCTTCCCAGTCAAGCCAATGCATCTCCACCCATACATTCAAAATAAACACAGTAACGCCGGACCTTGGTTTCTACGATGTTTAGTGAAGCTGCCTCAGATGGGGAGTGGTGAGATCCAGATGCTCCAGCTGAAACCGATATGAAGTCAGGTTCCATACAAGACCAAAACTTTTATGTAAGGAGGGAGCAGCGCATTGTGTCTAAGCGGACCCACAAAACTCTGGGAAAATGATACATCAGTGTGTTATCATGTGACTTTGCCAAGGATCTGTCACTTTGGTGCCTTTTTTGGTGATTTATCGGAGCAGATGATAGATGCTAACCACAGTAACCTTTCATACAGGACATATTATGCACACAAAGCTGGACAGTGCATTGCTGATCATTTAAACACCAGCAGGGGATCAACATACTCCTATTCTGATTGAGGAGTCAATAAAACAGTCTTCTATCCTAGAAGGGAAATGTGGATGGCTGATTTATCTCTTAAAATGAACTTTCTTGGCTGACGAGGAGATAAACCCTTTTTCAATGCTGGCTTTATTTATTTTGGTTGCAAAGTGAAATTATTGAGGACTATTTTTGTACCTTTTTGTTGAAAATAATCTCATGACATGTGACATCTTTTCTCAAGCTCTTAAATTTCAACTCCTCAGTTACCAGAGATGTTCAGACACATTTCAGAATTTTTCTCATAATGGATCTCCCGTACATATGTCACAGTTGCTGTTTGTTTTTTTTTTTGTTTTTTTTTTTTTTTTGTCGTTCAGAGTGGGTAAACAGGTTTATTATCCTTTTCCACAGGGTGGTTTTAAGTCTGTTTTTCCCCCATAAACACCCATGCCCATGACTCGCATTTTCTGTCTGTTTAAAATGTCAAATAAACCAAAGTCAAAAGCAATTCTGTCACAATGAGGGTGCAGAGTTTCAGTATGGGGTTTTTCCACATGAGGTCTCAGTAAACTGCAGGATTTTAATAATCTCTACTGCCACCTTCTGGTTGGATCATGTCATAGCTGTGATGTTCTCTGAAGTGGTATCGTGGTCCGAGAATTCTCTTTGTTGGTTTTGTCTGTTAATGTTTATTATTAATTCATCTCTATTCCCAGATGATATGAAGGTGCGCTTCAATGTGCACTAGTGGAACTTATGGGACCAAATTATATTTATCTGTCTGTATGTTCTTTACAGCAGTCGGCTATAAAACATTTGTTTATTTCACAGCCAGTTTGTCTTACCTCCATGTCAAAGGATCATTTTGTTTTGTCTGTTAGTATATTCTGCTAACTAAAAACCAAATGAGTGAAACATTTCTATTTGTGGCCTTTTCTGGCGATCAAGTGCCTTAACATTTCCATTGATATCTTTGCTATGTAATTGTAGAATAAGTCATTGAACATATTTTTTCTATGAAAGAGTTTTGAGGAGAAAATGAAGCAATTAGGTAATGTACCATTTAAGAGTTGTGTTTTACATTAATTGTTTCAATAAAGTCTTTCTTTGCACTGCACATAACTGTTTTCTGTTGTAATTTATACTTAAAGTTTTTTGAGGAGCCTTCAGGCCTGACTTAGGAGAAAGAGCAGATGAATAGCCGATTGGATGTGGGAGGGTTGTAATTACAGCATGCAAAACAAGTGGAATACCCCTTAAAAAAACAACAACAACAAAAAAAAACAATGTGACATTAATTGTGGTTGTGGAAGAATTACTTCATTCAAGAACACTCCTGAGGGGTTTTCCACTAGCATTTAAAAATACTTCATACAGATTTTTTAAAAAGTTATCTGCAGGAGAATGTGTAGCCCCACGTTATGCATTTTATAGTTTAATATTTGTTCTATAAATCTCTTATTCTTCCATTTTGTGTCCACGCTTGAAGGGACTTGGGGTTTGTAATGTGTGCTGTCGTCCACAAGGTGTCGCCACCCCTCAAAAACCCATCACCACATTGGGAAGACGTGGAGAAGGATGGAAGCGTGCCTTTTTTTGTCACACATTGTTAATTAATGAATCCATGGATTTTGGTGTAGCATTGATATAATTAAATTACAGCATCGATCTGTTTAATAATACTAATAGACATATTTATGTACACTCAGCGTGGGGAAGTGGATGGAAAATGTAGGGATGCTGAGGAAGGCTGGTCTCGGATAAAGGACAACAAATAGCAGCCGGTTTGTCTATAAACAAAGCTCCGACAGCGAAACTTACATTCACAAGATAGAAATGTTCAAGATGTAAACGAAGAAGCAGCCATATGTACACCACCAAGGTAACTATTTTTGCTGCATTTGTTGGTGCGCTAACCTAACGCTACATCCCTACAGGAACCGTTTGTTAGCCTTTTAGCTTGCTACCGGTTAGCTTGCTATCTGATCCGGCTAACTGGACAGTTGGCTTGATGTAAGAGCATCCTCTTAACTGACGGATAAGCCCCAGTCCTGTTTCCCCTCTCTGTTTATAACCAGCTGTTCTCCTTGTAAACATTTATCAGCAACTTTATTTAGCAAGGGGCAATATTAACCCAGTGGGACTTGTTTCCCGTAGCGTAATGGGCATGTAAATAAACTAATTAACATAGCTAGTCTTTAACATTTTTAGCTAATCTTGTTAGACATGAGTGAAGCTCTTTTGTTTTTTGTTTTCATTGTTTCTAGGTTTGTCAGTATGTATGTATGAACCTGTACAATAGTAGACCGAACCTGTCACATCATGAATTTGTAATTACTCTTGTCAGGGATTTAGGTTTTTGTCAGTGCTGACATCCTTTGGCAAGGCAGCATCATTCACAAAACAAGTGCAGAACATGTAATAGAAATAGCAGATTCTCATTAATATCACCTGTTTTAATCTTGAATCTTCTGCCTGTGTTTCTGCACTTTGTTTTTTGGTATTTTGCTTCTGTAAACACTGCAATTTCTCTATGGTGTGATCAAGAAAGTCTTATCTTATCTTAAGACATCTCAGACTGAAGGAAACTGTCTGAGACTCAGCACCTTCTAAACTCTTTTCTAGTGTTTCTCTGAAGTTTGTGTGAAATGCCTCCTACTTCTTGCCAGTGAGAGTGGGCCTGTCCTTCTGCATGGTCTCACCTCCTAGCACAAACGTCACAGCAGAAGAAGAGACGTCCCCCTCACCCCACCAGACCCTCAGCTGGCCAACTATAGTGCTATTATAGTTCAAGCAAAGGCTAATTGTTGCTCACTCACAAAGAACTGTACAGTCCATGTCTTTGGATGGGAATGCTACGTCTTTCTACTGTAAGTGATATTACACAGCAAGATTTACATGCAGTTTTCTCTCCTTTTTGAAAAGTGACTTAAAGTTATAGTCAAAGAAGCTGCGAGTTGGTCTTTTCTTGTTTGTTTCTCTGTAGAAAAGAAAATGGCAGTGCTTGTGGTTTGTGCGCTTCTGTGCCTGTCTGCTTGGGTCTCTCTCTACTTCTTCCTGTGTAATGTCAACGGATCTCGGAGCTATGAGTGGAATTGTCGCCTTGTCACCCTGTTACATGGCATCCTAGCAATCTGCATTACAGCGTACATAGGCTACATAGATGGACCATGGCCTTTTGATCATCCAGGTAGGACATGTATTGATTATGACTCAAATTTATTGAAAAGATTGTATCGTATTGGTCATAGTGTAAAAATATTGTTACCTACAACCATATTATATGTTGCAAGTGGGAATAAACTTTTCAGTAAGTGACAAAATCACGTTCTCTTCAACTTGATGTTATTTCACAAAGTTTCTCTCTAGAAACATTTCTTTTATACATGTTAGTATATTCAGCAAGTTTAGCTAAACTATAGTTCTTGACTCCTTGATTATTTTGTCTTGTTCATACTGTAACAATACAATTCCAACCTAGTTTTGTATTGGAAGTTTGAACACACTTTTCAGTCAGTGGAAAAATTATTTTCGCTTTAACTTGATGTCATTTCTTGTGCAAGATTGCTAACTAGAAACATGTGGGTGTGTTCATCAAGTTCAACTAAACTGTATTTCATCTCATTGATTCCTTGATTATTTTTTATTATATTGTAATGTTTTTGTTTGTGTTCATCAGGCACTCCAAACACCACTCTGCAGATAAGCGCCATGGTTCTGAGCCTGGGCTACTTTTTCTTTGATATGGCCTGGTGTGTGTACTTCCGCACAGAAGGACCCGTTATGCTGGCCCACCACACTATGAGCATCCTGGGAATCCTGTTGACCCTGTGGTTGGGGGAATCTGGCATCGAGTCGTGCGCGGTCCTCTTCGGCAGTGAGATCACCAACCCCCTCCTGCAGGCACGCTGGTTCCTCAAACAGACGGGACGATACGGGACGTGGCTCGGCAACGCTGTGGACGTCCTGTTCGTGCTGCTGTTTGTATTGATGCGAATCTTCGTGGGAGGCACAATGCTGTACTGTGAACTGATCTCCCCAAGACCCAGATTCTTTATCAAGTGTGGGGGCGTGGCCATGTACGCTCTGTCCTGGGTCTTCATGGTGGACATTGTTCGATTTGCCATTAGGAAGAGCAAGAGTTGGCACATACAACAGAAGGAGCAACAGGAGCCCTTGGCAGCCAATGGTTATGACAACAAGAAGGACTGATCACTGTCTGTCTGTCTGTCTGTCTGAAGGAAAAATCAAGCACGTCCACATTTCACTTTGGATGTGCAAGGGGAAGGAAATCAGTTTTTGTATGTTAAAGAAAACTCATCATTTTTATTGTTGAGAAAAATCATCTTTCTACCACCTTCAAATTTAGCTACTTAAGAAAAAGTAATATTGCAGCGGACAACATATTTCTGTGTAAAAGGTGCACTTTACAAAACGACAAATGAAGCTCCTGTCGATGAAAACCAAAGCACGTTCTATAAAAGCACAGACAGATGTTGCGCTCAGTTGCAGTGACCTGTGGCCTTGTAAAATGTAGTGGTCTTCAAAAGGGAAAAGCCAGTTTAGGACATAGATGTTTACATGTAAGAATTGAGGAGGTTATGAAACAGTTGTTGCCCATAAGTTAAAGTTAGAATTGATTTTTTTTTTTTTCTGTCTGTCTTTCTCTCTTTCTTTCTTTGTGCACGTGAACTTTGATACTCAGGGAAATTGTGTCATATCATCAAGTTGAGGTGAATTTAGCAGTGTGTGTTTAATTACTTCGTTTAATGTTGTGTATCGTAATTCCTCTTAGCACACACTGTGTTCATTTTGGTCCCACCAGGAGAACCTCTTAATTATACTCCTCTACATTGGTTAATGAGCCATTTGTAGTTTTACTCTACTGTGTAAACTCAGATCCAACTTAACCGTAAACAAAGCATCCATACGTCCACACAGTTCCCAATAACTTAGCAAGGTTTTTATTTCCACTTTTATTTAACAGTTGAATTAAACTTTTGTGAGCTGTCATTATTATGTAGGAGTATTTTGCCAGAGTTCTTCTTTTGTTTTTATGTGATTCATAACTTATAGTTGTTTAGTTTTGATTGTCTGTGTGTGTTAGTGTGTGCTATTGACAAGATCAACCAGCTGCTTCTACTAGGCTCAACATAAGTCACTTATACACATTTGGACCAGGGAAAGCGGATAAATACTATCGTTTACAACAAGGGTATCAAACTCATTTTCTTTCAGGGGCCACATTCAGCCCAATTTGATATCAAGTGTGCCAGATCATTAAAATAATAACATAAAAGCCTATAAATAATGATAACGCCAAACTTTTCTATTTGTTCTGGAGCAAAAAAAACCATTTAATTATGAGAATATTTACATTTACAAACTATTCCAACAAAAAAGATCTGAATAACTTGAAAAACTGAAATTTCATAAGAAAATTAAAAGTGCAAGTTTAACAATATTATGCCTTAATTTATAAGTGCATATCAGATCTACAAAGGTACAAAACATTCAGTAACAGGTAGAATATTGTTAAACTTACACTTAATTTTATTTAGATATTGTGGATTGTTCATATTTATTCAGGTTATTCACATTTTATTGTTAAAGGATAGTTTGTTTAAGTAAATATTTTCATAATTGAATGCTATTTTTAAGAGAAAAATTTGGAGTTGTCAGTATTTGTAGGCATAATGTACTTTTGTTCTCATTAAACCAAGAAGAAATCTTGGCGTTGTTATTATTTATAGGTTATGATGCTGTTATTTTATTTCAGGTCATATTGGTCTATTCGTGGCCCCTGATCTAATACGAGTTCAACACCCTTCACTATTAATATCTTCAGTTTAATTTTTGCACATTGCAAATTCATCCTGCGGGCCGGATTGTAACCTTTTGCGGGCTGATTTTGGCCCGCAGGCCGCATGTTTAACACCCCTGGTTTACAACTTTCAGCAAAATTCTGTTTTGATTATCAATTTATAGAATTACTTTTGCTTTTATGCATATTGTTAACAGATTCTTTTGTGTGAAGATGCTTTGTAAATGTAAGTCTTTTGTGTGTGACTTTGCAGAAATTTTCTTTATCGTGTTATTAATTTGGGGTAAATCTTCCTCTTTTTGTTGAATTGATTTTGTTGACATGCAGCACATAACGTAACACTAGTGTAAACTATGTTAATTATTTGTGCTCTATTTATTTATTTATTTTTACTGTATTTGTTGGTGATTTTAATATACAATAATTACTATAGGTATGTGTTAGAACACTGGCCAATGTTGTATATGTATAATTTTACCTGCTGCTCATTTAAATCCTGTTTACCATGCTGCTACACTTCAGAGTCATCATCATTGTATCCGAGAAGGCAAAAATATAACTGCCGTGTGCCTTAGTGTGAATGTACTATCATGTTATGGTTTTTATTTAATTTTTTTCCCCTTTGTTGTACTGTAAACCCTCCTACAGAAGTGTAAGAGTAACGGTTTAATGATTTAAAGCCTTCACTGTATTTTGTATACTTCTGAATACATTTAAGGCTACAAAATTCTAGTACAATTAAAAGACAAGCTAATATGCCATGTTACTGGAATGTGTTATTGGACTGAGGTTGACATTACCCAGCTTGTCCACATGATGGTGTCATGTCAATTATATATGAGTGATCAGTGTGGAAAAAGTGCAACTAACAATTCTAAGTTAAAATCATAATTTAAAAAGAAAGGGTTTTATATTGTAAATATATCAGATTAAACTTTAGTTGATTTAAGCTTCTTTTAGTAGGTTTAAATGTCTTCAGGAGTATACAATCTTTATTACACTGTATGATAATATCTGTAGTGAACTGTGTCAGTGAAACAATGCTGTGGTGCACATCACAGTTTAGATAACTTTATGGAGTGCAGTGCATCGTACTTTTAGTGACAACACCTAAATAACAAATAAATTAAGCAAACATATCTTTCTCATGTCCTGAATTTTGAGTGTCTTAAACCAAACTGAGGGAAGAAAATTAACCCAAACATCAGCGTCTGAGAATGCTGATTCACTTGGGTATTAACTCCAGTTTTAATGTTGTTTACTCTGACACTCCAGCAGTTTGTAGATGTTTTTGAAGTAAATGGAAATGACTTCAGCGTCAGTCTCTTGTGTTTTCATTGTCTTGCTTATTATATTCATGTGAGTTTATTTTGTCTCCAGATGAGCAAAGAGTGTTTTCCTAAAATCTCAAAGTGCTTGTGCTTAAAGGGATGGAATAAGGCAGTATTTATGTTAGGGGGTATCAAACATACGGCCTGTGGGCCAAAACCGGTCCGCCAAAGGTTCCAATCTGGCCCACGGGATGAATTTAAAAAATGCAAAAATTACACTGAACATATTAACAGTCAAGGGTGTCAAACTCAATTTAGTTCCAAACTGCAAAATTTGAATATTATGCCTGTTACTAAATGTTTTGTGCCTTTGTTGATCCACTGTGATCTGTAATGCACATGCATAAATGATCAACTGAAGCATAGTTCTCCTTATGAAACTTAAGGTTATACAGGTCATTCACGTTTTTTGTGAAAGGATGGTTTGTAAATGTAAACATATTGTTGCACTAAACAAACAAAAAAAAACTTTTAGTGCTGTTTTTTTCTAAAACAAAGAAAAATTATGCGTTCTCATTATTACAAGGCTATTATTTTATAATTTTATTTTTTGTGTACCTGAAAGAAAATAAGTTTGACACCTCAATCTAAAAGTAAATAAAATATTGTAGTTTTGTTTGATCTATAATTTACTTAACTGCAAAGAAGAAAACTATGTCCATTTATATTTAAGACACTTTCTTGATAGTTGATTTCAATAAATTATCAAACACATTCAATAATTCTTTATGCATATCATTTATTCAGTGGCATATACAGTCGTAGGCTAGAATATATTAAATGCTGCTGAATATTTACACATTACTAGCGGTGATACATGACTAACTAGTGAGATGGGAACTATTTTCGTACTATTTTGCCAGCAGTGTTCCCTAGCGTTGGGCAGAAACAGGAGTTTTCCCCCCATCTCCCGGCGGAAGTGGTCAGTGGAAGCGCTATTGGACTCCTACAGCTAGCTGGCTAGGGCGTTGCTAGCGGCAGAAAGCGGGGTTTTGGTACATCTCCCTAAGTTATATTCTTGTCCAAATAGCGTATTACTTTGGAAAAAACACCGTTTGATGTTCGGTAAAAGTTTTAAGCGCCTTGGTGTTTTTCGTCGTTGTTTACAGAGGACTGGTTGTTACTTTCTGTCCCGTTAGCTGGCCACATAGCTAGCCTGCTTTCCATCCACGGGAATTCTGCCGAGAAACGACTGAATTCTGGATGGAAACATGGAGTCAAGGAACGCTGCGCTGTGCTAACCGACTTCACTGGAATTGTTTCTTCAAGGAGACTTTTTGAAGGACATAACACGGAGACTTATCGCAAGCCAGTCAACATTCATGCGGTGTTGTATATATATTTTCGGTCGTTGGCTGGCTCATTGTTGTGAACGGGAGTTTGCTTAGTTTGCACTCGAAACAAGAGCACACGAAGCAAAGTTTTTTGCTGAAAGAGCTCATCTGTTTTGTTAGCTGGTAGCTGGCGAGATTCAACGCCAGCCAGCTTTGCGGTAAAGAAAAAAAAGATCTGCTTGGAAGAAAAAAAAAACCAAGCGTTGTTCTTTTAATCGACCATCTAACCGATATTGTTTCGGAGTATAGCATCATACAGCAGTTTAACATTAGCCGCAGTTGTTTTGCTAATTTGTAACACGGGTCCGTTCCAACTCGGTTTCGAGCGATTCTCATGGTCACGGGAGAGTCGTCCCCACGGCCACAGGCAGGCATTTCTGGGAGCAGGGAATACCAAATGGGACTGGAGGAATTTTCAGCATCTTCGGAGATCATTTAGGCACCAAGGCCATTGAGCCGAGCAGGGGTGGTAGCAGACGGACTCCATCGAACGGCCGGGGGTGTCTGTTACAGTGGAGCATCGATTGTTTACACATTTCATATCGGCGGAGAACTGGGATGTGAATCCAGCGGATCCATACAAGGACTTCATACATGCAACGACAAGTTGTGCCAGCTGGAGCAGTGTATTTTGTTTTCATTTTTTTTTTTTTTGCTAACACATTATCTTGACTGTTCCAGCCAATACGACAGAGGCCCCGATTAATTTTAAGGGTCTGCGCTGTAGCTGCTGTTGTATTTTGACAGGAAATCTTGGTTGACAGATAGCTTATAGGCAGTATTTTTTATTTTTATTTTTTTGGTTCCTCGGGTATTTGGACGTGCCTTGCAACAGAATTTAATTTATTCCCAACGTCAGTCTCGAAAAACCTTGCCTACTCCAAACGAATGCCAGAGAAGGACGCTCCAAAAAAATCGCCTCATCACACTGGAAAATGTTAATCGGATATAATTTGCTGCAAATCTAGAACCGGAAGCCCAATGAGTGACACACAGTCCAGCTTCACTGACAGGTACAGTATAACACCAGTCTTTTATATTCACACACATTCTGCACTGCATATTTGTGAGTGTCTTCTGAATACCAAAACAGAACATTCTGTTAAAGTGTCTTGATTCAGTTATTGTGATAATAATCTGAAACATAACCCCCAGCCTGATGAAAATATCTTTTATGGACTAAGTAAAGCGCTCCTTTGTGGTGATGTGCTCAGTAATAACTGTGTTATACAATCTAATTACAATGGAGGGACATCAGATATACATGGAAACTCTGCTGATCTCAGTATGGGTAATGGAGTTCTCTGCAGACAGTAAAGTACTACTTGTCCATGGATTGAGAAGGCCTGCTGCTGTTTGTGTGCCAGGCAACAGTCATCTGTGATCCCTATACACCTTTCAACATCACTATTACCTCTAAGCCTTTAACACTAACCTTCTCTTACACCTATTAAAACAATCTCTGGATTTAGACAAACCCTTAAGTCTGTCAAGTAATCATCTTATCTAATGCATCAGTCCACTTAAATGCATAGGACGCTGTTGCTAAGACCAGGCTAAGTAATGCATTGTTGCCTAAAGAACAGTCTTAACGCTTTGGGGATTATCATTTTAATTAAAATGCATGGATATTTATGTTGTCATTATTCGTTGCACCATTATACAAGTAAGCCCTTCTACATTTTGTATCTGGAGAATAAAGAGGTTTCTATTCTCACTGCGATGCACTCCAGCAGTCAGAGAGGTGAGGCTGTGGCATTACGTCAAGCCTTCCTACCTGAATCCCACATACCTGCAAAAGAGCAGGCCAGCACCATGAAATGGGGTTTGTGGATTCAGGCGCAGATGAAAGCTTATAGCACAGTTTGGGATATGACAGATCCTCATGGCCAGGGCATGAGCTAGAGGCTACAGCCAAGCCCCATTTCACATGACCCCCCTCCCCCATTGCAATGATGGCAGTAGTGGATGACACCAGCTGCTATGGCGGTAGTTTTTATTCTGTTTTTTCAGTTAAGTTCAGAGTGCTATATACAGCTGCAGTGACTAAAACTCTGCAGCTATCATGATGTTTCTGGAGGTTTTCAGTAAAAAGAGATACAAATTATTGCTTTGAACTCACTATGCAAGCTGAGTTAGACTAGCTCATTAGTGTATACATCACAGAAATACTGTAAAATATCAGATTTTTGGTCATCTCAATTTGCATGATTACATCATCAGTGCAAAACAACTCTGTAGTCTTCCATTTTTTCAGTCATGTGAAGTGGTGCTTTTAGTTAGAATGTGTTCAGATCTTTTTTTTTTATTATGACCAGTAGACCCTGATGCAAACTATTAGATTAATGCAAAACAGTGACAGCAATGTGGAGACACCTTGCTCTGAAGGTGAACTAAGTTGCATCCAAATCAGAGTCATTGTGTGATTTATTGTTCAGGCTGCAGGAGTTTCCAAGGCTTTTTCTCACAGTGGTTGATCATAACAACTTCATTGATTAATGGAGTTGTCTGTGTTCCCACTGTCCTTAAGTCGATCTGTATTTCCCTGTCCTTGCCTTCCTTTGTTTTCTGTGTGGTGGTGTTGTGCATTTTGTTTTCATTCAGCTTGGCTATGGTACGAGTATGCATCCAGCATCTATGGGGTTGGGCCGCCAGCCGGTGGGTCAGTTTAGTGTGCTGTTAGCTCTTTGTCACAGAGTTCTGCTGATCTCCACGTTTTTCTCAACCCCCCCTCTGAGGCCCTCCCGGGAAGTGGTGCTGGTGACATCACTAATAGTAAACAATAGGTTTCAGTGGGAGCAAACTGGCTGTCTGCTATATGCTTCCCACAGGTCCATCGGTGTTCAGGTGCATTATTGGAGGCAGTTGGAGTATGTCTTTATTATTACCCTGCTAAAGAAAAATATGTATGGCTGTGGACAGATGGTCATAGATAAGTTACCAATAATAATTTTTCATTTCTGATTTCTCTTTAATGGATGTGTTGAAAAGGAAATGATTAAAGTTGGTCATTTGAATGCAAATCCCAAACCCCAGGTCAATGTCAAGTTGTGTTGTTTTTCTTGGCTGACCAAGAAACTCCTAAATAGTAATACATTTAGGCCTTAACAAATCAGAGGATCAGAAAATCGATATGATATTTACGTTCTCATATTTCAATAACGTTAAAATACAACCTCATTAAATGATTACAAAAATTGTTATCATTTTATCTTATGTCAATTTAGCAATAAAGTAATTCAGTATGTATTGTATCACCAGGTAATAATAGCATGGTACTGGAAGTGAAATTAGTCTGCTGCCTGCAGTGGAATTTGTTTCCTCATGATAAATGTTTTCATGAGTAGTTCTGACAACTCGGTCCGCTTGTATGCCTCTCCTGTATTTGGCTTCCCTCCCTGATAATGCAGTATGCCTCTACTCCATCTAGTCAGTATTGATACAGAGGATGCTGTGTCAGCTGCTGTCAACCGTGCATTAAAAAGAGTATCCAGAAATCATTTCGAGCTCTGAGGGGAATTGGAAAGACTCAAGCTCAGCGTGTAGCTAGCAAGCAAGGGCAAGTTAAAAGTATAAGATAAAAAAGAAAGGCTTTTCCCATTACAAGTACAGAAAAAATCTTGTTCACTCAAAGACATTTTTGAACTTAAGTGAGCAATATATTTCACTCCAGCAGATTTAAGACGGTGAGATAACCTGTGTCACCTCTGAGTCGAGCAATCCAGTAGACAGCTGCAGTTTCCTACACTGTATGTAATGTGTAGGAAATTGGAAAAGCCAGTTGCTGAGTAAGACATGACTGGGGGGTAGTGTCATTTTGATGACATGATGTTCCGTACTTTATGATTCTTAATACTTTGTAATCTGCCTGATCCTGCTGCTATGGAAAGTGTGCGACTTTTCCCCAAAGGCAGCAATGTTTCAGTACTGCACAGGAATTCATTTTCTCCCTTAAGTGAAAATCAAGAGCAAAGACAATATATCCTGAATAATTTCTAACCAAACGGTAACCCTAGTTACAATAGCCTGCAGGCTCTCCTTTCCCATTAAAATCTTTGTCAGATGAGTTTTTAGGTCACAGTCTGCTCTTTTCAGCATAAATATCATTAAGTAGCAGACCGATACTTTTCAGAGGGGCTCAAAAAGAAACCAATCTGCCTATCGTGCATTAAATTTCAGACACTAGGTACGAGTAAAATAGTCTAATAATTCGCGAAATACATAATTATTTTTTAATAAAACTGGTTTTCTACTAGTTTCCTTCAAACATAAGATCATTTTTGTTTCATCTGGTTGCATTCTGAATGGTGTGTCTTAATTTAAACTGTCTTCAAATGTCAGCGCTGTCAGATGGAATGAATTATGGTTTTCATTTTAAGCACTTATTTGTTAGCATATTCTGTACCCAGCATTCAAGTTACTTTTGCTATTAAGTGATTCATTTTCATTTAGGAAATGTATTATTTGGTACTTTTTAAATCTTTACACTATACAGTTGCTTCTAATGTTGGTGTTTTGTTTGTGAGTAGAGTTTAGCTTAAAGGCTCTTGTACCAAAACTCAGCGCTGAATGTCCAGACAGGTTCTGAGTTTTGTTTATTTATAGAATAAAAATGAAGAGCTTAGGAAGACTCACACCTAGATGTCACTTTGTCAGGCACACACCAACTCTCACCATTCTTGCCAGGTCCCATTTCACTCTTTTTCACACGCTGTCTCGATTGCATCCATCACTTGTTATTTCCAATATTTCTGTTTCATCCTTTGCAGCAGTTCATTCCAGCCTCCCACCATCACCACCTCTTTATTGTGCCTGAAGGATGGGAGCATTTAGTGTTGCATTAATTTGCTTTCATTAATCAGATGAATATAAATTAAATGTTGATTGGTATTGTGGGTTTTTTGAAGGTTTTAATAATTTTTCGGGCACCAAAGTCAAGTCAAGCCACGCCATGGGGGCAGAAATGGACATGGAAAGCGAAAGTGAGATTGTGGAAAAGAGAGAGAGCAATGCCCCAGGGCTGGTGATGTTGGCGAGTCAGTGGAGTCTGGGCTTTAGCTGGGGCTCTTGTGTGCTGGGGGAGTTGGGGTCTATCACCCAGTCCTGTGATGTTGATGCTTGTGGACACACGCTACAGTCCCCTGTGCTAAGAGAGCTTCAGGGCCCAAACATTATTTTCACTTCACAAAAGACACAATCAGTACAATGGAAGAAAAAGAGGACAAGGCAAGAGAGCTGTCTCCTAAAGTGTCATGTCCTCACATGTCCATGTAAGGGTTTGCAGCCATTAAGTAGGCTACTTCAAGCTAACTGTGGCGCCAGTGAAGCCATAATTTTCTGCACATTGCACAGTGTCTATAGAGTATGACTGTGGCCCAGGTGATAAAATGATGATCATTTGATTTCTGGAGTTGAAGATGTTCATTTAAATGCACAGAGATTGTATTTAGACTCTATTTCACACTGCAAAGTGTAAATGTCTGTTCGATGCATTTTTGTTATTTTTTAAGTGCATGTACTTTTCTTTTCCATCATTGTATCATATAGTAAGTACTTGTAGTTAAAACACAGCCTCACCATTGTGGCTGGGTGAATGTGATTTATGTGGCATGCTCAAACTTCCCTGTGTCTCAGATTGGAGATGCTCACATTGAATGTTTTCACTGTGTGCCAGAAGACGCTGTGCTGTAGAGGGACACCACCAACCCTCTGCTGTACTGTGATTAATCTTACACTGCCTGTTTCTGCTGATTCAGGGTGGCTCGACAGCCTAACACACCACTGCCACTGCTTTCTCTTGAAAAGAACCTGTGTTAGAACACAAGTTGTGTCACCTATATTGAGTGGGAGACTTGCTTTCTAAATGATGCCAACTGGCTACAATAGAAAAAGGCAAGCAAAAAAGGATCTTATTGTAGATCATAGCCTTTAAAACTGTTAGGCCTGTATAAATGTTGTAATGAACAGTGGAGTCACTTATTGAGTAAAGTCTCATTCACTACATCGGACTTATGCTAATACAGTGTCTCTCACTGACCAAATGATTATATGTTGATGTTTTAAGGTAGAGTCATGATCCATAGTCTGAATGACAATCTTTCTTACCTTTTTACCATAGTTATGCAGAAGTTTCAGGAGGGCTTAAGCTATAGTGTGATGGCTTTCTGTTGTTATTTGGCTAAAAAATTTATTTTGGACTGATGCTATTGGTATATTGTGACATTTGATAGAGGAAAGCTGAAATAAATCTGGTCATTGATTACGTAAACATTAGTCCACATTTATCTAACCATGAGCCATACGTCTTCATTACTTTGCAGTGGACGAACCGAACACTTTTTAATGTGAGCAAAAGCATAAAAATTAGGACAAACTGACTTAAATAAACTTGGTATCCTAGCAACATGTTACATACAACTTATTGTGAAATGCTCTCTAAAACACTGTAACTACACTGGTACTTGGGCCATTGAAAATTAATTTATTCTGAGTAGGAAAGTTTTGACAGTGCTGGTATTCATTTAATGCCACATCTTGTACAGTCCCCCTCAAAAACAGATCATATGATGAATTAACATTGTCTATAATCTAATGGACGTCTAATGTGGGATTGCCATGTCCTCGGGGTAGCTGCAAAGTAGTCACATAAATTCAACTATTCCTTCATTTATCCACTTCATAAAGTAGATGTTTTGTCTCATTTGTCTACTATTTCAGCTGTGGTAAAAGGCTTTTCGCTGACTCTCCTAACTGTGATTTTGTATTGATTCTGGTTTTTGACATGACACCCATTTGTAATCCTATTAGTTTTTCTTCTTTTTCCCAACAACTGCACGGTTATATTCTATGTTTCTTTCAATGTACCTACCCCCCC